>JAAVUC010000325.1:0-65198 GCA_014898925.1 Fusarium nelsonii
GCACAATTCAGTTCAACAATAATTAATTAATAGGTATAATTTAATTAAATAGCTATTAAGAATCACTATTCTCAGATAGTAATAAATACAGACTTTCAACCCTAGGAAGACATCCATTTCGATATTGCCACAGCCTGCTTAGATCCCGTATCTTTGGCATATCTCGAGTCCTACTTTCGGTATAAATAACTGCATTATCGAGTTTCAAAGTATCTCCCGGCGCCCGCTTTTCTCTCTTCATAATCGAGCTTTCCTTAGCGTTAACCGAGGCACCCATATACATAAAGTCTCCCGACTTGGGTTCACGCGTAAAATCCTTCGTTAGACCAAGAGGAAACATCTGATCAAGGTAATACTGGTTAAGCTGATGTCCAGCTCTTTGATTTACAAACACCGTGCCCATAAAGCGGTTTTCAATGAGGTTTCCACAACTTTCTTGAACAAAGTTTAGCACTCCCCATCTACTTCCAAAATCGTTGGCATTAGCGTAATGTTCGACATATGAGAATACGCGCCGAGAGACATCCCCAGATGCTACAAAATCGTGCACTATCGGCCTTGCTATAGTATCGGATGGGGCGGTATTTCGATACGGTTTGTTAAAGTGGTTCGCAAGACAGCCAAATATATAAACTTCGATGGATTAAAGAAGATCCTCCGGAACTTCGGTCAAAAGATAATCCAGTAATATACTACCTTTGACACCGCCTTGCGAGTGCATAATTAAGACAATCTTTTTCACTTCCGGTCGATCAAGTGCTTTTCTCACTATTGAATAGCAGTTCCGGATATCTGACGTGGTATAGGGAATGGCACGCTGGACAAGACATTGAACAAGATCGAAGATAATACCATACCTAGAGTGAATGTTAATAACTTTTGTCTACTTTCTCGCGTATGCTAGGGTGAAGTCTGATGCTTGAGTGGGATAATTAACGGAGGGTAGAAAAGAGCGTATACGAACGTCTTACTTATTATGCACCCCAATTATGGGACGATGGAATGTATGCGATAGCCGGTCAATGCTATTTTGGAGCCAGTTCTTTCTATATCATTCAGACAGTGATTAGTTTTATATACACTTCAATCGGCCAAGGGGGTTGGACTGACTCTACGCAAATGCCGTTGAGATATATCCAGTACTCATCAGTATAGGGCCGACAGTATCTGTGCTCCGTCGATATAAGGCCCTCGTCAGGAACGTTTTTGTTCAAAAGGCGACAAACAAGAACATTAACCCCCAGAACTATCGCAATATATAGGAGACAACCCAGGACCGGTAAAGAGAGTAAGAAAGGTAAAGAAATCATAAAGGTCAGTTGGAGGAAAAAGAGTATGCAATGAAGTGCGATGTCATTAATGTTAGCTATCGACGGGTAGAGCTCGTCCATGGGCCCAGAATACCATGGATAAAGTGGTAAAAGCATGGAGGGAATATAAGGAATGTAACAGAAAAAAAGTCTGATATCGGAGATGAATAATTGCCAAGATGTGGCGAGTTCTCCCCCATTTGTACGCAAAGTCTTGACAACCACAATGGGGTTCTCTTCTGTCGGCTGTTTAGTAGGATTTGCTTGACTCGGCAGCATCTGCAAATTCCCAAGCCATTCGCAGAAGCAACGCCCTCTGAAGGTCGCTTGCTCTCCAAATAGGCCTGGGAAAAGTCGCGTAGCTTCCAAGCTATTTGTTATGGCTTCATCAACAAGTTGTAAGCGTATGCCTTCATCATTCCATTGTTGGCTTTTCTGCAATACCCATGATGAGTAGGCGTTGATAGAAGCGATCTCAGCAATGGCAGAGACTTCTGTTTGTGGACAATTCCTAAGGCTGTCGCAGCACTTCTTGAACATATCGCTCACAGTCTCTGGGGGAAGCACGGGATTGAGAATCGCAAATATCCTCTGTGCCTCCCAAAATTTGTGGTCTTCAAGCAACATTTCGAACCAATTTATACAACCCTCCCATGAATTCATTGCCGGGAACCATGGTAGCTTGTAGTACGTCATATCAAGGTCATAGGAGCTAAAGTTTGCCAGAACTCCAATCGAGAGGTATATTTCAAGAGTATGAGTCTAGACATTATAAATATACAAACAAAAAGAAGAGAAGGGAGTCTCACCTTCAGCCCACTAACGTCAGGAGGACTATTCAAAAATTCTTTATGCCAATGCTTGGCCAAATTCAAAGCGGCTTCCATCATAGGTCTTTCATCTACTTATTCTCCCAGCGCTTTTATCAGACTTTGTTCGCTATAAGCCTTTAATAATGCCTTGATCAAGTCAAAAAGGTTTCGTTCACTATCGGAGTAATGAGTTAAATCGAGTAAAGTGAGAAGTTGAGTCAGGTCTTCATAGAGACCCTCTTCCAGAAGCATGTCAGCATATTCAGCCAATACAGGAAGGAATGAAATATACGGCCGAAGATTTTACTCAAACAGCCCCTTAGCTTCCTCAAAAATACCAAGCCTTGACAAAAGGATGAAGTCTTCTAATTCCGCTGGGATATCTTCAACAATGTCCAGCTTCATGTCCAGAATTGGAACCTCTTCTTCGTTATTCACACATGCCAAACCCTCGGTATTGTTGTTTGGTTGCTGCGGAATTTCCGTGGTCATTTTTGCGTACATTGCTTGGGTTGGTATGAGAAAAAAAGGTCCTTAATTTCCACGCTCTTTGCATACTTATAAATACAGATTCAAGTAGGAGGACTGCGAAATAAAATTGGTGACTGGCAATTTTGATCTGGATTGAGTGTCGTGATACTGTCAGCTAAAACTACCCCACTTCAGCCTCTCGTTCCTAACTAGCGCCACTGATGCAAGAGCGACACCTGGCCAAGCCTCCTTCATTCCCTGCTTGCAGTACAAATGACTTTCATTGTTTCAGCTGTTTCAAAAACTCTTCACGTCCTCAATCTTAACTAGATGACCTTGACCTCTCTGATATCGAGACCTGCGAAGTATTGGCGCCATTCAACTATGCTCTCCGCTCGAAGAGAGTCGTAGGGAAGATATCGGTCGGAGTACCCTGATCTTAGACAAAAGATTCAATCCTCTGTGGAACCGCAGATACCAGCTAGGGCTGCAAATGACTCCCCGGCTGTTATTTCTCAAGACCTCCCAATTCCAACTTTGCATGGGCCATTGCCTTTGGGAAATGTTAGTGTTGGCAAGGTTGCTGTGAGAATCATTATGCTTCAAGGCAATCACTCTCAATGTGGAAAGCTTAACGATGAGGATGCCGATGTCCTGACATTCCTTACTTCTTTCACACAAGAAAGGGGTTACCGACTTGATCAGGTCACAGTGGATATCTGTTTCTTGGAACACGAACCGAATGACGAAAATGCAAATGGGATACTGAGAATCTTGGAATTCCCAAGTCCAACCAAGCCAATACGTGGCGAGCCAAGACAAGAGCGAATTTCCAATAAAATCGCTTTTTATCCTAAGGTCCAGGTTCTTGGAAACGGTGGCGAGCTGGGTGGCAATGAGCGGACTCATGAGACAACTTTTGTTCGCTCTTGGTGTTATAGCTCTGACTGGGAGCCTGATAAGCATGGAAAGCTCACCATCGCTAAGTGGAAGTGGCAAGCAGATGAGGGAGACCCGCAAGTTCAACATGTCGGCCCTTTATATTCTGGAGTGGCTGTTGCCCCCCTATGTGAACCTTTGTGGGTGGGCTGCAGGATTCAACCACTGCTCAGTCGTTCGAACCCGTTGAAGTGGTTAAGACGTTTCGTGGGACATCCCCATGAGAAGGACAATCAACAGGTTTTCACCAAGCTACTTTTGAGTCCGACGGATACTGACCTCGGACCTGTGGTAAATGGGCTAGATCTGAAGATCAATCAGCTCATGCGCCCAAATCACGACTTACAAAACTGAATTATTGCCTCAACCAGTATAACGGAATTCAATTACTTTCAACTAAAGAGGCAGCCGGTAGTCGAACGAAGCAACCCATAATTACACTAACACCAGCTTAAACTTGGATTTTATTGGCCTGCATTCAGTAAGGTCGCGTTACCCATCATGTGTTTAAAGAAACCAGCCACTGGTCGTGGGCTTTCCTTCTGCGTCCGCTTTGAGTTTGGATTGAAAGTCAAACTCCGCCATATCCATCATTCCAAGGCTATCAACTACTACAGCCTAACATGAATTTGGCTCAACGCCTTCATGGCCCTCAGATTATCGTCTGACTAGCTCGGATCATTAATGCACCAGTAAGAATAGAGCTGCAGCCTACACCAGCTCGGAGGTTAAGTCAAGGAATGGGTAAGAATTGTGTTCGCAGAGGAAAGAGTGAGATGTTTGTACCATTTGTCCAGGTTTATAAAAACGGTCGAATACAATTCGATTCAATGTGTAATGGTGGTTACCTTACTATTTTTCTTACTACCCTTCCGTACAACATCACCACCGAGTGTCTTCGCCGTGCGGCTGAAGACGACCTGGCCATGGTTGGCGTCTTGACCGATGAAGAGATGCAGATCTTTCCTGTCATCGAAGAAGCTGAAAACGAGCCACTGGTATTGAAGAATCTAGATTCCCGCCAATGCTTCGACCAAACTCCTGTTGTCAAGAAGAAGGGTAACAGAAATCCGAAGAGGTGGAGGCTTCACAAGCAGATAACTGTTCGTATAGCCTTCCCGTTTCTCTGACCCTCACAGACTAATTAAAATTCTGCAGGACCGCATGGAGTGCAGGAAGGGCGGCTGCCAAATGGCTGGTGGTCAAGAATGGTCCGTCACCCACTCGGCAAGCCTCTCCATGGCAGGCCTAGGAAAAGCCAGATGGATCACTGGTGGCTACTCGGCGACTTACAGAAAGGGACACTCTCAGCTACCCAATTGCCAAGGTACCAACGGCCAAATCATCTGTCTTGCGCACCGTCGTGACCACCATGAGTACACCGTCAACAGGGTGCGGTGGAACACCAGTGCGTTCAACCCAATCAAGGATTCTTACTACATCTGTTCGCCTTCCACTAAAGGCAGTAGAAAGTCCTTTTACTGGAAGCGTTATAACTGTAAGAGTGCTGGCCATAGTGGATGGGTAAAGAAAGGCAATGGTGTCTGGTAAAGATATGGCTGTTTTGGGATTTAGATTGGAGTTTATTTATATCCAATTGAACTGTACTTCTTGATTGAGGATATTGACTAAAGTAGCTTTAAAGCCGAATACATAGGCATTATTCTCCAGCTTACGGCATAAGTCGAGCTTGTAATGAAAGAAACAATATTCCCAGCCTGATAAATCCGCAGTAAAGTTTCTTTTCAGGAGGCTTGTTCCAGTCTTATCCCGAGAGGCAGTGGAAGAGCTGCTTGCATTGAGGCCCTAAAAGAATTAACTTCGAAGCTTGTAGACCGGGAGGAGCGGGGTAACTTACGGCAACCTTCGATGCAGGCCTTTGCTCCTTGGCCTTGGAAAGCGCAGCCAGTTGTGCAAGATGCGAGACAAAGGGAACGGCCATTATAATCACAGCACTGGTCACTGTTGCGGAATGACCAAATGTGATCATTGAGGAAATCTGGGACAGTCGCTGCATCGCCCCAGTTATCCCAGTTGGAGCCCGTGCAATCACGCTCCCTTAAATATAATTAGTATACAAGCTGTACTTCACGAGCTGGAGGGATACTCTTACCGGTAGAATGTAGTACATCCCAGGCGGCCTGAAACAGAGCTTGCTTGGTCACCTTTGCCATTCAGGTTCCCTGAAAGTCGTCAATTTCCATGATACCTTTGTTAGAGGGAGTGTCAACATACAGCAAGCCTCATCATCTCCGCGTGTCTCTGTATGAGAGGCTCCTTTCCAGTTGGCATCATTGTATAAGGTGAATCTTCGAGCTGATGCCAGAGAGGCGAGGAGAGTAGCGGCGATTAAATTGAACTTCATGTTGTCTGTTTGTCACGGTTGAGGACTAGGTGAATATGGATGCGATAATTATTGTAGTAGAAAAGACGGACTTTATATACTCTTCTTTTCATTTCGGATTATTCCACTAGAATCAAATGAAGTCAAGTAACAGTTTACAGCCCGGTAAATAACCTATATCTGTTTAGGGTCTACAGGGCTAACTGACTGGACGAATAGGCTGTCTATGAGACCGATTCGAACCACCAGTGGATCGAATCCTACGGCGCAGTCCATTAGACAGGTCAGGAAATACCCAATTCTCCTATAACTTACTCTATACCTCTTTAGTGTGGAATCGTAAGTGCGAGATTGTACATCTATTGCTTCTATATAGAAAAGGCTCTATTATAAATTTCTACAGATTTACACACAGGTTAGACATACTATAAGCTTTGCAACTGATACAGGTATAGAAACACTATCAGTTGATGGCTCTTTCAATTGACTTCTTAGAATAAGGTCGCAAATTACAATTGTCTTTACTTTCTCATTGTAGGAAAGCTGAGGCGAAAGAGCAGAAATTACTGTCTTGACCTGTTGTGGAGAAAGTGAAACGTGCAGACTAGCTTCCCGAAAATGGTTGTTCTCGACCGATCTATACTGGGGTTTTCCCCAAACCAAGCCTACTTTGGAATGAACACGAGATTCTCCACTGACTTTACCATGGGGCTGAAATCGTTCGAGAGGCTATGCCAGCGCTCGTTTTCTTTTGTTCCCTGTCACGAGGCATTTCAAACGTAGACCAGTTCGGTAGCTACCGAGGCATACTTCTTAAAGGCCCACTTTCCATCACTTACATACATGAGCTCAAATCCCCCTCGGCAAGGTTAGGTCTGTTTTAAGAGACTGAGGCATCTCCCTTGGCATTTAATCTATGTAGTCCTATCCGTAACGGAATTTCAATCAATACTTATCCTTTTCTTAAACGCCTACCAGATAGTAAGACTAGCTGGAAAATCTGTCCTGAAAATATAGAATATTATGAGGTTCCTTTCCTTTGCTGTGTACTAACTGTATGAAGGTGACTTGTAGGGCTTGTAGAGTAAAAAGACCACCACCAAAGTCTATTGTCGGTTGCCTAAAGTTTATTAGTGTCAACGGTGTACAAGTTGTTTCCAGCACTGATAGTATCATTCTATATAGGAACTGTAACAATGAGTGGCTTAAATAGATTAAGTTAAATTTATATCAATAATTTCGAGATCCGTATTTTTTTCCTCTAGAAAAGTAAAAGTCTTGAGCTGAAGACAGCTAAGCTAAAGCTTAGAGTGAGCTCAAATTGAAAACCTTATATAATCTTATTTCAAGTCTTTATCGATCGGGCTTATTCCTACAGGAACTTTCGTATTTGTCTTTTGACAAGCCACCCCTATAGCCCTATGGCTTCAAGTCATCTCGACATACTCTGAACTAATTGTCTCACAGTGAGTCCCCAATACGGCTTGCTGACGGTGTGAGGAAAAGCTGAAATGATGCATCTCGCACCATCGGCCGGTTGATTGATCTTGACCGGTTGGGAATCTCCGATGCCCTATTCCGAGCCAAAACAGATGGAGCAGTCAACACGGCAGCGCCGGACTTGTGTTGACTGACTTTCGCTTCTGGGCAGTGATACCAATGATGCCTACGCCCCGGAAAAGAAATAGAGTTACCTAGGGAGACCCTCGCTAGCCGCAAGAATAGTGCATCGGTAGGGGTAGCTCCAGCAAACAGTTTTAACTAGTGTGTATATCTCTACGCCGCTTTTTCTTCCTGCGTTGCTGTACATTATGAAAGGACTATAGGAACCTGTAGCATATTCATTTATTAGACTGAAATTGCCGCGAACAGTCAGTTTTGATGTTGCTATATGCATCGTTGTCAATATTATCCCAGCCTCACTTGATGAGAATCACCCTTGCTGCATGGCATCCGCCCATCATCTTTGCCAATGGCCCTTGTCCTGCACAACATCCGATTATCTTGTTTACCAGCAGCTACGGGTCGCTAATGAACGCCTTCTCATCAGAGACTTTACCGACTTTCGGTTCCATAGCCATTAAGCTTTCCCTCAACAAAGTTACACATTTAACGCATCATGACTCTGAAACTTTACTGACAAGTTATGGTGATACCCCTGCCATCGGTATTCCTGTTGCCGGCCCGCAGACGTCCTCGATGACTTCCATTCAGTATGTATTCGCCTGTCTCTCCTCAACTACCATACTGGCAACGCCAACATCTCCCTAACGCGTAGGGCAAATCAGCCCCGAAACATTCCTGGCAAGTCCGCCGAGGACGAGGCTATGAGTCACGGCTGTCAATGCCAGGATGTGGAGTTAAACCAGTCCTGCTGTTTTGGTTACTGGGATCCTTCCGCTGTGTTCCAACTAATGAAGCTGAGATTGATCTAGACCGCCATATCCGTAGAAACTCATGAGATTCGAAATACCCGGTAGGAACTCAAGTTGGGCTAATGCAAACCTGCTTTTACCTTTCTGGCACTCTTATTAACTGAGATAAGTAGATTAACTGCTGAAATAAGTCATACACTACCCGTTCTGCTGTTGTCAGCCCAAGCGAACCAATAGCTACAGGGCATTCTGGTGGCTTGGATCCACCGGGCATTATTTCGTGATATCCTCTGGATATCGCGGATTAGATCAATCTCACATCTTTGGCAAAAAGGCTACCCCGCAGACACAAGGCGCAAGTCAACATTCCAACTGGCATCCCCGCATCAACTTAAACTAATACCAGCTGTTACGCGGCAAGCTATTTTATCTCTGTGCTAGAATCTGTGGATTTGTTTGGCCTCAGGTCTACGAGGCACAAGCCAACATTCCAAACATATCCCCGCAGACATGAATCTCCCAGGAAGCATGGTCGCTCCAGTTCTCTTTCTCCACGTGCAGGCTGTAGCACACACCCGAGCAAAACCTGCATGTTATTGTTTCCCAACAAGTCTTTCGTCACAAGAACACGAGCCACGCTGGTTTGCACGTTCTGCAGACGTCTAACATTCCGTAGCACAGAGTCTTCTCATAGGTGATTCGTGTTCTAAGTGACGTATATTAAGAAAATGAAGATTGAACGCTAAAACTACTGTTTTGCCAAGTACGGCGGCCCGCTGCTGCACCTCGTAAACTATCTAGCTAGCCTGTAACTTACAGTAAGGTAGTCTTACAGGTAAACCTTATCAACACTTGATAACATTAGTACTCCTAAGGGATTGAGACTTTATCGTAATGCTCCACGTAAATAAATATATTAATTCTATTATAACTACCTAGTACCTAATAAATACCCTTTATGAGATTATAAAAGAACTATAAAGTCCTCCCTCTTTGAGACCAGATTCTGAAGCTTCTAGTATAAGCAAGCAAATAATACTTTATTTTCACAATCAAATATGTTGTGTACTGCACTCTTTGTCCTTGGGACGTTCTATCAAGCACAAGCTTGCTCCCGTGTAACATATAACGCAAGCGATGATCGCATCGTTGTTGGACGGTCCATGGACTTCGTCGCCGAGACGAACACGACATTCTTCGCTTACCCAGCGGGATTGAAGCGCACTGGCAGCAGTATCGAAGCGAATGGATACAACTGGACGTCTAAATATGGCTCCATCACGGCCCTTATGTATGGCAGAGCACACATTGATGGCGTCAACGAAAAAGGCCTCACAGGAAGCTGCCTCTACCTAGACGACAGTGTCTATGAAAAGCGAAATGAAAGTATTCCCAGCATGTGGATTGGACACTGGGTACAGTACTTCCTCGACCAATATGCCACCGTCGAGGAAGTGGCGAAGGCTGTCTGCCTCGGCAGCGGAAAGCCGCCGTTCCAAGTCGTTCCTACGTCCCTCGTACCGGGTGTCAAGTCCTACGGTCATTTGTCATTTGTCATACAGCGAACCATCGGGAGACAACCTTATCATGGAGTATGTCAAGGGGGGGTTGACATGCTACGGTACCAGTCAACCAACTATACAGTCATGACGAATGAGCCCACGTACGATCAGCAACTCGCAATCAACAGCTATTGGGCCCCGATTGCCGAGTCGGCTCTTCCAGGAACATCAAGACCTGCTGGTTAGTATTGAATCAAACTCTGATGTTGCTACCCTTGCAACGCTTGAAGATCTTTCTGACTCCAAGTCCTCCAGATCGCTTCGCCCGACTCTCATACTACCTGTCGGAGATTCCTCAGACAGAGGATCTACCAACGGCTATCTCTTATGCCGCAGGAATGGTTAGGGCTGTCAGCGTTCCTATCCCTCAAGAGGTTTACGCCAAGCCCGGAGCGGCAGATATCTGGCCGACATACTGGCGAATCTTTACCGACCTAAAGGATTCGACGATTTTCTACGAATCCGCTTCTGGTCCTGAGCTGTTCTGGTTTAGCTTAGACGACTTTGATTTCTCTGTGAACGGCACTACAAAGGTTCTGGATGTTCAAGCTGCGCCATGGGAGGAACGCGTAGGGGATATTTCTAAGCGCTTCAAGAAGGCTACAATGGAGCAATGCGCAATGGTTGATACACAATGCTAGAGAAAGCTTTTTACAAGGCACTTGGATCGGCTTTAACTTATATATAGGATATACAGTGCATTGCTGCTAATGAGCTTTATGTGTCGTATCTCAATACTTGAATATATCTCTATTTCGTAATTATCCCGTTCTGGAGTAATAATTCTTACTAGCCTACTTGTTTAGGCAGCATATAACAAGCTATTGACACAAGTAGCTATCCTAAGAGAGGTACTTCCATGTCGGCCTTAGTAACAACTCTAATAGGTATTGCTGTTCGCTGGGCTAAACTGCGGGGTGGAAGTCCTACCCCAATCAGACGCACTGCTTTAGCCGCCAAGGTCTCATTTGCTGGCCCCAGGAGAGGGGTCTAGATGGAAAGTGAGGCTTTCTATGTCGGATTTTCGTGTCTCCGTCCTAGAACATTTTACCATCCTTTATGAAGCAAGCCTCCAGGAGCATATAACTCTCTTGGCGATGAGAGAAGTTCTATCACACAGGCTATCAACTCATCTGTACAATCTACAAAACGCGACTCCAGCATGTTTCGAAGAGTCAATATCGACCAAGGTTGGGAGTTCAAACAGTCCAGCTCTTTGAACAACAACACGGCCTCTTCCTACCTCCCCGTGGCACAATTTCCAACTGTCGCACATATCGATCTTATGCACCACAGGCTCATCCCAGACCCCTACATTGACATGAATGAGCTGAAGTGTCTCTGGGTGAATGATGCCGAATGGACGTACCGCACCAAACAGGTCGGGCCAGCCAATCTTCGAGACTCGGAGCGAGCAGTTCTTGTTTTCGACGGACTTGACACTGTGGTTGATGTGTACTTGAACGGTAAACATATTTTGTTCAGTAATAATATGCACGTCTCCAATCGCGTTGATGTCACGGAGATAATGCGTGATAGAGAACAGCCCTCTGTCTTGGAGCTGAGATTCAGAGCTGCTCCAGCTTATGGTCGTGCTGAACGCGATCGGATCGGCTATAAGACCCTGCCCACTGGTCGAGGTGTAAACTTTGGCGGTTCCGAGCGACTCTTCGTTAGGAAAGCTCAGTACCATTGGGGCTGGGACTGGGGACCAGCTGTAAACACGTGTGGACCTTGGAAGCCTATCTATCTCGAGGTTTTTGAGTCACGCATTCATGACCTTTGGGTCACTCATGATGTCGCTGAGGATCTCTCCGCAGTAAACATCACAGTCAAGGGACAGGTTGAAAACCCCAGTGGCATCAACAAGGTATGGATACATTTATCGGAGACGACTACAGGGGCTGTTGTGGCGGAGGCAAAGGTCGAGATATCGTCCACTGGCTCTTTCAAAGATCACATCAAATTGGATAGTCCAAAGTTATGGTACCCTTTCATGTACGGGGTACAGCACCTTTACATGATCAAAGCGTCCATCCCAGGAAACGCAGCAAGCAAGGTTATCGGTATAAGACGACTGCGTCTACTGCAAGAACCTTTGACAAACCAGCCGGGTACCTCATTCATCTTCGAAGTCAATAACATCCGCCTTTTTTGTGGAGGTTCGTGTTGGATCCCAGCCGACTTTATGCTCCCAAGGATTACAAGAGAGAAATACGAGGAATGGATCCGTCTTGCAAAAGCAGGAAATCAATCCATGATTCGTGTTTGGGGCGGTGGAGTTGTCGAAGACGATCTGTTCTACGATATTTGCGATCGTGAAGGGGTATTGGTCTGGCAAGACTTTCTCTTTGCCTGTGGAAACTACCCAGCCTCCCCAGATTTCATCGAAAATGTCAAGGTCGAGGCAGAACAACAGGTCAAGCGCGTAGGACACCATCCGTCTCTTACGATCTGGTGTGGTAACAATGAAGACTACATGTGCGCGGATGGCGATCGTTGCTGGGATGTTGACTACAGCGACGCAACCGGACCATGGGACAAAACTACATTTCCCGCACGTGAGATCTACGAGCGCGCTCTGCCCGAGACAATCGCCCACTCTGGTACTGACGTCCCTTATTGGACCAGCTCACCGTATGGTGGAAGCTTTTCCAATGACACTACAGTCGGGGATACACATTGTTGGGATGTATGGCACGGCAAGCTATCGCCATATCAGGACTACAAAGCATATACTTCCCGCTTTATTTCCGAGTTTGGCTTTGAGTCAGCGCCGAGTCTGAGTACGCTGCACCACGCTATCACGGACCCGAAAGAACGTCATGCACAATCACGAACATTTGATGCCCACGATAAAGGCCCAGGCCACCAGAGGCGTTATCCAATGTACATGGGCGAGAACTACCGCTTTCGCATGAATCCGCTCAAAGACTTCGTATACTGCACACAATTCCTTCAAGCCGAGGCGATGGCATATGCTTATAATTGCTGGCGAAGAGAATTCAGAGGTTCAGGGCAAGAGAACTGTTCTGGTGTTCTGGTCTGGCAGCTTAACGATATCTGGCCTGGAACAAGCTGGGCGCTTGTCGATGTTGGTATGAACCCCAAGCCAGCGTATTACATCACGAAGAGAGCATTGGCGAAAACTGTTGTGGGTATGGAGCGCGTTATGACAGCAGAACCACCATACATCACAACCGGCTATCCTGACGAGAAGGCTGAGATCGATGTCTGGGCCGTGAATGGCTATCTCCAAGAGCGCACAGTGATACTGGAGCTCAAAGCATTTGACGTCGAAAGTGGAAATCCAGTGGTACTGCCACGCAAGTATGAGAGAAATGAGTATCTGCTCAAAGCCAACCAAACAACAGAACTTCTGAAGAACGTGGGAATTCCTTCTCACCGAGGGACAGTCGTTGTCGCCTATCTCATCGATCCAATCTCTGGAAGTACCCTAGCAAGATGGGTGAGCTGGCCAGAACCACTCAAATTCATTCGTATAGCCTCGGAGCTGGAAGTAACCACGAAAGTGGTGCATGGTGGTGCTGCTGTTGTCGTCAGCGCAACTGCACCCGCCAAAGGGGTAGTGTTAAGCGCTCAAGACAGAAATAATGAGGAAATCATGTTCGACGATAACTTCATTGACCTAGTACCTGGAGAGGAGAGGAGAGTTGAAGCAAAAGGACTTTCGGAGGCGAGTGTTGTTAGTGCCAGGTTTATGTATGACTGGGAGCTGGATCCTGCCTTTGAACTGTAAAGGACACCAAGAAGCTGGCTTGACGACTCCGGAATTTTGGGGGTAAGGGCATATTTCGAAGAATTTGGGGCTGGTTGCGGGGTAAACTCGGGGTAGGGCTGAACAGCCATCTACGTAGGTGACGGAATAGAAACAACGGAAGAAAGCCGCGCAATGACAGCTACAAGCTCTCTGACTGGCAGGTACTAAAGTGTGCGTCACTGTGAAAGCTGACTGCGGAGTCTTTAGCCTTAGTTTATGAGAGTCAGGAGTGTTTGTTATCGATGCAATTTCTTTTCGTATTGAGAACAGATGCGGGTAACAAACGTCGTGCCTGTTATCTCGACTATCTTTACTCGATACAATCCTGTTGTATTAGTGTCCGGGCCATGGTCTCATTACAAGTCCCGCAGTAGGAGTTGTATCTCTGGATACGCCACGATAGAATTTGGAATTGCAGCACCATCCTTCAAGATGCACGGAAAATCATGGGCGGTGATACCGAAATGTTATGCTGCTTACCACCCTCTTCTGCATCAAAGTGACAACAATAAAGCCATCCTCAACAGTTTTTGCATAGGATAGCCCCAACTGTGATGCTGTCGCTCCCGATACACAACCCGTGCTGAGGAGACATAACGAGTGGTCAACATCGGCTCGAGTATAAAAGGAATCGTTCATCCCCGTCATTGTCCATATTGAAGCATCCACATCCTTTCACTCGAATTCTAAAGCAGTCTTGTATCCTCTCTCGTATCTACCCAGATCAAACTTCAATACACATCCCATCATGCCCCAAATCAAAGTTGGTGATTACCTCTTCCACCATCTCCATGAACTTGGTATCAGGTCGGTCTTTGGTGTACCAGGTGACTACGAGCTTGCTCTCCTCGACCTGGTCACTGATAATGGCCTCGCATGGAAAGGCAATCCCAACGAACTCATCGCTTCCTACGCAGCCGATGGGTACGCTCGAGTCAATGGAGCGGGAGCCCTCATTACCACCTTCTGACCTGGGGAGCTTTCAGCTTACTATGGTATGGCTGGCCACTATGCTGAGTCTGTCCCTGTAGTGCATATCGTGGGCTACCCGGCTGTCGATGCAGTGTGTAGCAAGAAAATCATGCATCACAGTCTCGGTGATGGAAGGTTTGACATATACGAAAGCATGGCCAAAGCCATCACTGCTGCTACAGTGGTTATAAACTACGCACCTACTGCGGCGCAGGAAATTGACCATGCATTGAGTACGATGATGCAAGAGAGTCGACCTGTCTACATTGGCTTGAGCGTTGACATAGCCTACGAGGTTATTGACTCAAGCGGCCTGGAAGTACCGATCCTGACTAGCCTTCAGCCCAACGACCCAGCGCTTGAAAAAAAGGGCCGTTGGGCAGATCAGGGAGCTGCTTGAGGCATCTCGCAACCCGAGCATTATCATCGATGGTGGTAAGTCATACATGCGTCAGAGCATACGGAAGACTGACTGGTGTCCGTCCATAGGGGCTGTGGGACATGGAGTGCTCTATGAAGCCCACAAGCTTATTGAAATAACCAAGTTCCCGGCTTTCACTATTGCAATGGGCAAGGGGGCGCTAGATGTGACGATACCTGAATTTGCGGGTGTCCATTCTGGCGCTGGTACTTTATCTGGCGTCAAGAAAGCTCTGGAGAGTGCAGATGTTGTCATTTGGATCGGCAACTTTCCTTCTGATTTCAACACGGGCGAATTTACAACCGTGGTCAGCAAAAGTGCTACCATCATTGACCTTCAACGCTTTTCGGTATGTATCGATAAGGTCAGGTATCAAGTTACCATCAAAAACGTAAGTTGGTGTCGAGGTTGACAACTGGGATGCGGTCTCGTTAACCACTCTTATAGTTGCTCCAAGCCTTGATCAAATCATTCCAACCTAGCCCTATAACTAAACAAGTACAAAAAGTCACCTGGGATACATACCCCACGTTTGACTTCCAACCCCAAGATAGCCTCAAGCAAGACTTCCTGTGGGGAGTGAGCATCAAAATATGTGCGTCTATGGACCGAGCGGCTAATTATTGTAGGCACTTAAATCTTTCTCCAAACCTGGCGACGTGATCATTGGTGAGGCTGGCACCTCTGCTTTTGGTCTCTGCGACACCGAACTGCCTAGTGGAGTCATGATGTTCAACCAGACGGTGTTCGGAAGCATTGGCTACGCCACAGGTGCCATCGTCGGGGTAGGCCAGGCCATTGCTGAGAGTGATGGGAAATGGAAGAGGCCTGTACTCGTCACTGGAGAGGGATCAATGCATCTCACAGTGTAAGCTCTCGCCGACATGCTTCGCTGGGACTTGAAGCCGGTCATGTAAGCATACCTGTCCTCTTTTCAGCCATATTTCGCACGGCGAAAACAAGGAGCTGACACAAGTAAGATTCGATCTCAATAATGGCGGTTATACTGTTGAACGCCTGATTCATGGGAAAGAGGCCTTCTACAATGAAGTTGCTATTTACGATTATTCACTTCTCGCGAAGGCGTTTGGGCCAGCATATGATTCGAAGTACCATGGCCCTGTCAGCACATGCGGTCAGTTGTGGGAGCTGCTGGAAGATCCTGCTTTCGGCAATACGAGTTGTCTCGAGGTAAGCCTATCTTCACTTTCTGGCTGATGGTTTGTTAATAAAGCTGTAGATGGTCGAGCTTATTGTACCGGTTCTTGATGCACCTTTGGCTGTTATCAAGACAGGTGCCGCTATCGATGAGTTCAACAAGGCAAAGACTGAGAAGGCTGTTCAGGGTGCTTGAGTCTTGATGTTTGTGCCGTTTCAGGCAATTAATTTGGTGGGAGATAATAACAAAACGGGCATCACCCGTTCTAAAGTCTGGGCGTGTAGAGAGCGCACGGGCAAGAGGATGTTCGGAACATGGATCAAAAGACTGGATATGGGGCTGTGATTGAAGGAAGTATGATAGGGAAAGGCATGTTCATAGCATTTATATTAACTGGCATATATTTATGGAACCTTTTTGTTATCTTGAGGTTATGAATCGACAGCCTCCTTAATTTCTTGGAAGCCCTGCTCGGAATTCGCAGGATTGCGGAAATATCACAGAAATATCAACCCTAATCCCGATCAACCCCACTTTAGCACCAAGGAAACAATATCAATGACGACAATAATCAAATGCACTGGCCACCACCGAAACATATTTGATTGAGAAATATCCACAGTGATTCAATTTCGCACTTACTGATCCGTTGTTTCAAGTCACTGCTACTACTCAATGATGTCGAACCAGGGCCATTGTAATTGTGAAATTGTCAAGGTGGTGCTGCCCACAGAGTTGCAGAAAGATACACTTTCATGCTTCTGGTAAGCTTTTGCGGCTGAAATTGGTAATCCGGCCTTCTAGTGCTGACGACTTCTCGAAAGCTCGAACTGCCAACGAGCAGGCGGGTGTACGCTATGCTTAACTTCATGATCGCCAATTACGCAACTAACAAGCTCAGTGTTCGCACCCAACTACATCGTCGATGAAGAACAGGCAAAGATTACAGATTCATATGGGACATTGAAGACGTTTACCGCCACAGCGCAATCGGGAAACAAAGTCGAGGTTAGTAAGATGCAAAAGATGAGATATTATGGTCCAGCTGATATTTATTTCCAGCGCTCCTTTTGTGGAAATTGCGGAAGTCCTGTAGCTACACGTACACCAAAGTACCCCGGAAAGGTAATTATCAAAGCTGTACTGTTTGACGAAATTGCAGCCCCGAATGCTGAGGTATTTACGCATCGACGGCCCAACTGGCAGAAACCTGTGGACGGGGCTCACCAGATGTGAAGTTGATATGAAGTCAAAAATAGGATTGGCTATCTCGGAGAGTTGAGTGCGCATATGAGTATTTGCGATAAAAGTCGCGAAGATGTTTGTCTAGGGTTAGGCCAACAGGGCAAAGAGAGGAAGGTTAAAATCAGAGATTCTCAATTATCAGTCACTTTCCCTTATTCAGTTCCTCTTGATATTCCGTCCAATCGCATAATCCTATGAGCGTATCGTGTCACTATTTCTGTTTGGCAAAGTTATGTGAAATCTTCAACATCTCGGTTCGAGGTCTTCACTTTCCAGGGCAGACACAACACTCCGCAGCTTTCTATTTTAGGCTCAACTCCGGAAAAAACTAGCGTCCAAAAAGGGTTCCTACTTATTCTCAATACCTCAATTGGGTCCGGATGCTAACCTCTGCCCATGTCGGTGCAGCAGTTCCTCGGAAGAATCCGATGGGCAATCTCGCAATTCAACAGCTCTGGATGGGATGATGCTGTAACGTATTACCCGGTACCTTGGGCTTGGTGCATGAATCACGCTTGTCCAGATAAGGAAACCGGAAGTTCGTCCTCCGCGCCGATCATCGCTTTCACCGCCATGGACCACGACATGTCTATTGCATACAAGCTTCTAAGTCTTACAGGGACATTCAAGTCATATGAAATCATTTGTGGGGAAGTGTGGGTGTTCGCTATTAGGCTGTTAATTTAAGCGGCACCTGGCATAGAAACGGCTATTGCCAGTAGTCCTCGGCTCCTAGAAATTAAGCCAAGCCTTTCATCTACTGCCACAATCATGCAAGGCACAAGCGACTCAATCGGGCTAGTGGACAGGGTCGGACCAAGGTCAGGCGATGAATCAGGCTGGTTTGTCTTCTACCAAGCCGGCTAAAAGTCCTGGTCTTGTCTGGGGTATATGGACATGTGAAACAATTAGAATATGTTTATTTAACCGTGGAATATTAAGTAACCTGCCAAGAAGTCACGACGGATGTTCATGATATAAAAAGCATCTCTGAGCCTGCTATCTTCCAGATCAAGGCAAGCAACTCCCGGTTTTGTTATCGTGTTGAGATAGTTTCATTAATTGCAAAGATGCGCTTCAGTGTCCTTCCCGCTGTGGCCTTGGCCCTTTACAATGGCCTCGCAGTGGCCAACCCTGTTCCGTAAGTTATCATGTGACATTTCCTACGACCTGTTCGCTCACAACACTTCTTACCAGTGATGTCGAAGCTCGCCAAGCTTCCGGCCTGCATGCCGCCATGAAAGCCGCTGGCAAGGAGTACTTTGGCACAGCTCTCACTGTCCGCAACGACAATGCGGAGACCAATGTTCTCAACACCAAGGGTGAATTCGGATCCATCACTCCCGAGAACGCAATGAAGTGGGAGGCCATCCAGCCTAACCGTGGCCAGTTCAATTGGGGCCCTGCTGACCAGCACGCCAACGCTGCCACATCGCGGGGCATGGAGCTCCGTTGCCATACTCTTGTTTGGCATAGCCAGCTTCCATCATGGGTTGCCAACGGTAACTGGAACAATCAGACTCTACAGCAGGTCATGAAGGACCATATCAACGCTGTTATGGGTCGATATAAGGGGAAGTGCACTCACTGGGATGTTGTTAACGAGGGTATGTCATATCCGAATCTTCGAGAAAGCAATGGCTTACAATTGCTCTAGCTTTGAATGAGGATGGAACCTACCGTGATAGCGTTTTCCTACGCGTCATCGGGGAGGCTTACATTCCTATCGCTTTCCGCATGGCCTTGGCTGCCGACCCCAAGACCAAGCTCTACTACAACGACTACAACCTCGAATACGGCAACGCCAAGACTGAGGGTGCCATTCGTATCGCCAAGCTTATCCAATCCTACGGCCTTCGCATTGACGGTATCGGTCTGCAGGCTCACATGACCAGCGAGAGCACTCCTACTCAGAACACCCCTACACCTTCTCGCGCCAAGTTGACTTCCGTTCTTAACAGCCTCACTAAGCTGAACGTCGACGTCGCCTACACTGAGCTTGATATCCGCATGAACACGCCTGCCAATCAGCAGAAGCTAAAGACTAACGCTGACGCTTTCGCTAGAATGGTTGGATCTTGCATGGATGTCAAGCGATGTGTCGGTATCACTGTCTGGGTATGTTCTTCTATCCATGACAACAGTTATTTTCCACCTTTGCTAACAATAATCAGGGAATCTCTGACAAGTACTCTTGGGTCCCTTCCACATTCCCTGGTGAGGGTTCTGCTCTGCTTTGGGACGACAGCTTCAAGAAGAAGCCATCTTACACTTCTTCCCTGAACACTATTCGAGGCCAGTAATATTCTATAGAACTGTAGATAGCTAAGACAAAATCGAGTCCAGTCTTAATCAAGGCGACGCACAGTATGAGTGATTAAAGTATATTCACGACGTTCGAATTGCCTTCGCAGATATCAAAAGCTTTTCAGCCACATGGTTTGTCAATGAATCAAATCCTGGCTATCAGTTCATAATATAACTTTGTAGAAAGGCATCGCGACAGTGATTATAGACGATGATTTAAACAGTCCACACAAACTTACTCTCCAAGGGTTGCGTACGTGTCATGTTTAGAAAAGACATACTACACAGAACCGTGGGTTCTATCATCCGATAACCGACTATAAAAGCCGGCTTTTAGAAAGGTTCCCGTTTCCTACAAACATCTAACCATCGATATCTACTAATTGTAATATTAAACTGAGTAAACATTATTCATTTATTGAATCACAGTCACCTCGAGGAACTGTCAATCCATCCACACTGGAATTCCTCCTGGTATATACAGCCGATACTTGACTTTGCACCTTGGCGCGAGATCCAGGATTTCAGCTTGTCCAGTAAGAAGACCAGATGCTGATCCATTTTCTAAGAACGCATGCCGTGCTTCCTGGATCTCCAAAATCAGGTTGTTCAGAAATTCCCGATGCTTTGGGCTTGTTTTCTTCAAATCGCGTTTCAATACATGATACGAAGTCCAATCGTCAACGGCCACTCTCGGATCTGGTCCCATGTTGATCAAAAATAGCACAAGCTCTCGAAGCTTCGTTTTGAAGATGATTTCCATTTCTGAGTACTTGTAATAGCCCTCAATGGCTTCAGTTTCCGCTTTCACGAATGCGTTGTTAATCTGATCACAGACGCGAAATAATAGCGTTTCGCCTTTGGTACCCGCGAAGGTGTTAATGTCGGCACCTAGTCGTATCTGACGTTCAAGTGAAAGGCGGACAAGCGTTGCATAGTGTTGTGGATAGAATAAGCAGTTTCCTTTTAGTGAAGGACAAGTATAATAATGTGTCCTTTTGGTCCTGGGTCTCTATACCAGTAGCAATGTGATCCTTGGCTTCTTGTCCTGGGCAAAGGCTGTGCTCCAGCCATGCATAGTCATGACCGTGTACCTGAGGATTATTAGTCACTAGACGTGCTTTTATGGTAAGCGACAGACACACCTTATCTGATTTATCCCACAGTTACTGTACAATGCTCCGCCACATAGGCACATTGTCAGGGGGATTCTCATCGTCGTGTAGTAGAGGCCAATGTGTGACAACAGAGTCGAAAGAGAAATTGAGCACGAGGCTCTGTGCCCGTCCCACCCCGCTACCCTGTTCTAATGAATACTTCACCAAGTTAAAGAAACGGGGTTTGTGCAGTTCTTTTAAATCCCATTTTACCAAAAGGATCTCGATAATGGTCAAAGGCTGGCACAGCTCATTGGCTTGGAAATTGAGATATGTCCCTGATACAAAACACCACAGCTCTTCTGCATTTTCGGGCTTTTTGGCTGGATATATGCTTCGCGTCTCATAATGTATCTCATACCGGCTATAAGTTCGAACTGGGTTCCCACTGGCAAACCTGCAATATCTTCCATATAGGCTAATAGCGGCGAGGTAGTAAAATGATGTCCCAATCTATTGTGACATCTGAAGGCGGGAGCTCTTTGGTTAATGTCTGCCCCGTGTTGTAAGCACAAATTTATACCTCGCAGCAGCGAAAATGGGGATGTGGTGTGGTCGATTGTAGTCGATTAGGTTTTCTCTCTCATTACTGTTGCCTGAGGGACCATAGCAGTCGATAAATCCATAAATATTGGCACATTCCTTCAGAAGCATGTCAACAACGTCGCTTCTGCCGAGATCGGTTGCTACGGCTAACGATGAGCGTGCTTCATTCCGTTCACTGCATGACCACATTCAGATCCTGTCCTTGCGCCGTGGACCGCAGTATATCGACGGGTGTTCCAGCACGGATATAAGTCATGAGACAGCGGCTGGCATTCAAGTTATCTACAGTCCAAGATGAACGTTTGATCAATTGAGATTCAAGTAGTAATAATGGTTGTTAGGTTATATTTTATCTGGCCCTGTCTATTCTATAGATAGTTGCCTAAACTCATCCCGGTTTGATGCTCCATTTCTCATCTGACAAACCCACATTTCGAAAGATCCAGGCAACCAGGCAGCGACGATAGAAAATAAACATAATAGCCAGCACAACCTCAATCTCTTGGTTTTATCATAGAAGACGGGTGAAATCCTGGACAGTCTTGTGGTTCGTAGACATTGCCCAACTTCTCTCGAGCCTTACATGTGAATGTATGCCAATAGCTTTCCTCTTCCTCCAAGTCGTCCAATATTAAGAACATTTCTCGGAGGTCGCGAAGGCACTCTGTCGATCCTGGCGGTCGCGGTGTGTCTGCGAGAGTGTTGATTGATATAGCCAACGGCCAAGCAAGAAATGTTCCTTGAAGAGTAAAAGAGTTACCCTATCCAAGTTAGTAAGGCGGATGCTGAGCAATGTAAGAGCAACGCTTGTTGGCGGCTGGTATGGCTTAGCGTAGACCTACTTCAATCGATCGGGTACTCCAGCATTCTTTTATAATACGGAATATCTCTTGAGCGGTGTTCTTTCTGTTCAATATCTTCTGGGGCACCTTATTTCTCGACAGTCCAGCTTCTTCTGGATTCCTTACTGTCCTGTCATCTAGAAGGATTTCTATTGCTTTCATGTTGAGATATGTTGTCAATGTAATAGGATCCTGCTGTAGTCTTTCGCGGTTGAATAGATCCCGCATAGCCACCATTCGTTTAGCAAAACACTTGGTAAGAGAGGCATGGTGTTGCCTAAGGTCAACGTTGTGGTCGAGGCATCTTACTGCAAGGTCTACCATGAGCAAGCATGCAGTGAAAGGAGATAATTCACCAAGCACAGTCTCGGCATGGCACAAAAGTGGCATAGCCACTGATACAAATCCTGGACCGAGACGACCGGGTGAAGGAAGTTTGACATGAAGGCACTGGCGAGTTGTTATATAAGCATTTAGAAATGCCACTTGACGATGTATAGCTTACCGAGACTGGTCCGAGTTGTGGCGCCATCCCAGACCGCGTCTTCACATATGTTTCCCAGACGTAAAGTAGCCAAAATGATCGTCGCCTCTCCTCTGAGTGAATCTCATTCGTGGCGACAGGGAGCGAGACATGGAGTCCAGGGACTGCATCACAAGGTTCATCGATACCATCCAGTTCTTGCAGACGCAGGACGCTTGAAAGCCGAGTAGCGCGCCCGAGAGTCATCCAGGCCCTTGTTATATGGCTCGACATGATCTCATACCGCACCAAGAATAGAAGTGCCTGGAAGACATTCAGGTTAGAGAATGCACGGGGATCAGGATCTACCTCGCAATCTTCAATATATCTTCGAACCAAAGCGTAAAGGCCTTTGCAATGGTGCCGATAAGGCGCCGACATAGCAGCACTAACTAATGCGACGGAATACTTCAAAGCCGCCAGGGAACTCGTGCAGGTCTGCTCGGAAAGCTCTGCGCGAAGGCGGCTCTCCGAAAGAATCGGCATCGAATCGTAGATATGTTTGAAGAAATACTGGTATCTGTGCTGATATTAGAGTATTATTCAATATATTAGGGCTGTCTTACAAATCTAACAGATCTTTTTCCAGGGGTGTCGTCAACTTGGTCGTATCTTCTCCCAGTAGTGTACTGTCTGAAATGGACCATAATGTAGTGTCTGTTATAGGCAACATCTGAGGCATGGCAAGTGAGTGGCTAGATACTTGGTCGTTCACCAAAAGATTAGGATCAATGTGAGTTAGAGTTTGTGATATAGGGTTCGAAGCAGTCCCGGGGTATGGCTGCATGTACGAATCCGGATGCAGCATTTGATCAAAGTCCAAGTCTACACCTCCAAGCTGGATGTTTTCAAGCACAGAGCTCATGCAATGTTGATCGTAGGTAACATCAGGCGTAGACGGGTGTTCACCAAATGTTGTACTCTCCTTCTGTAGCGGCATTACGGGTTGGAGCATCGAACCTGTGCTCGTCCGAATACTTGATCCTGAGTCGATGCCTCTGGAACCCAGTTGGGCCTCAGCCCTGTCTACATTACTTCTTAGTCTCAGCAGCTATCTATGGTTGATTATACGTACCTAGTCGCGCCTGTAGGTCCTGAATCTGCCGACTCAAGTTTGCTCCAGTTGGGAACGTATCGTAGCTACACGTCTCATGGAGACGCAAGCACCGACCGCAATTCGGTTGAGCGCGATCACATTTTACTTTTCGATCTCTGCAGGTGACGCACGTTTGGCGTGTCCGTCTGGATCTCATTTCCGAGTAGTATTATCAGGGAGATCTCCAGAGTATACTGGTAGCAAGAGACTGGCGATGTAAATCCGATGACGTGGCGAGGAGTGAAAGGGGTCGTGGCCAAGGAATAGCGACAAACATTGATGATTGGCACGCTTATACCACGTGACTTGACGCGTCGCTGTTTGGAACATTCAAGGAGTACAAGAGGATCGGTTAATGCTACGGACACAAGTTGTTGGCGCACAATTACAACTGCAAGCACTGAAGGTCCTGTTGCTCAAATTCAGTATACTATACAATCCACTCATCATCAATTCTGTAGTTCACGATAACTATTTTACTTCAATACATGCTACATCCAAGCTCATCTGCTCTCTTTAGAATATCACATCTCGAATTACTTTTCATCCCCCTTCTGGCGACGCCTTTTCGAGGCGAACTCGCTATCAAGTCTAGTCAGATCCATATCGCGAAACTGTATGTCTTAATAATTGACTTACAGCTAGGGGAATTGAGAAGACAAAACTAATGGCAGCGGCGATCGTAAAAAGCAACCAGACGCATCTGATGGCAGACGTGATACTCAAGATAACAACATGCTTCTCTGGTGGAGACAAAGACTGAAAGGCGTCGCTGCTTATTCCAGCGATTAACGCAGAAACTTGGTCAGTTGGTAACTGTGGGAGTGCGTTGCCTATTTCCTCCATGGCTATGTTCTGGAAGACACAGCCGCCCATGGAAAGCATTAGCACCATGCCAAGATTCTGTGCTACAGGAAGTCAGCCACTATCCGAACTCGTAAGAAATATACACTATCACCAATCGTCATTACCGCTATCGCATTCGCAACTTCTTGGACTGCGACAAGGGACTGCAAGATAGTAAAGCCAATCACTACATAGCAGCCTGCCCCGAATCCTATCATGCTACTATACCCGTAAATATTGGCGTTGTTTGTGTTCTCATCGATGGTATCTGGAGCTCGTATTAGCTTTTCGTAACTCCTCAAATCGAGGATTTATGCCTACACATTAGCGCGGTTCCAACTAGTACCAAGGCACTTCCGCCTATGTACCATGGAGAGAAGTACGGAGTCTTGGATAACAGTAAACCCGATACGATTGTGGCGACAATCATTGGAACTACCAATGGAAGTAGTCGTACGCCCGCGTCGAGTGGCTCATCCCCCTTACACAGTGTCAGTGTCATCTCCAAGTGTTTGAGTGAAGGAGCACGTACGCGGATGAACTGAAAGTACAGCGGGATGTAGTAGGTAATGGTCTGTCTTGCATCAGCTTTTTCTCATCTTCCTTTAGGTGTCGGCTTCTGTACCAGAATAATTCCTCCGGATAGAAAGACCTGTAGCTGTATATCCATCGCCACGGGTATCTTGAGAAAGCGAGCCGGCCATAGTTGGTTCTCCCTAGAGACACCAGGGTGGAACCTCAGTAGGAGAATAACAAAGACCAAAAATAGTCCAGAGAGAGTCCAAAACGTAATCATGGCTCCTGAATACCAGTTATAAAGCGTTCCACCAAACGATATTGCCATTATCAGAAAAGTTGATCCGGACAGAAATGCGAATGTCATAGGCCAATCCATGATCTTTAGCTTTTCATACAGAGACATTCTTGGCTGCGGGTCGATAAAGGGGAACAAGAGGAGATAGGTCGGGCAGAAGACAGCTCCAATGACGAGGTTGATATAGAAGCCCTGATTGTATCAGTGCGGTTCAAATGCATAATCGAAGCGGCTTATACTCACCCATCGCCACGTTGCGCTACTTTGGGCGAAAGCACCACCGACCTGAGACAAAGTAAGTGTCTTGTATAGAATCATCGGTGAGTAAACCTACCACTGGGCCAAGTACAGTTCCCACCCCCCATATCACCGTGCTGCCAGCCATATATGTCGCCCTCTCCTTCATGCTAGTACAGACTGAAACATACGTCAATGTTCCAGCATACATACCTGCACCACCAACGCCAGCAATAACTCTGCCGAGGATCATAGCTTCCATGCTGGGAGATGCTCCACACAAAGCGCTTCCTATTTCGAATAGCACTATATTGGTGAGATAGAGGTATCGTATCGACAAAATACCGTATGCTTTGCTGAGTGGAAGTACGGCCATGGTACCCAGTGCAAAGCCGGTTCCGACCCAGGGAAGAAGATGGATCTGGCCAAGATCACGCATGATGGCGGGTTGGATATCCGCAACCTAAAAGAATTACTCGTCGTTATCACTATGGGTTAATCACAATAGGGAATTTTGACTTACTATTGTGTTATCCAGCGCAAATAAGAATGTGGTTGAGAGCATTGCGGTATACGACAGCGCCCACTTGATAAAATCAGCGATATGTTCGATGAGCTTCTGTCATACTCACCTTCCATCCATGTAGGTCCCGTGGGCTTTTGCTGCCTTCCTGACGGGCACTCTCTGCAATTCCACATGTCTTTGTTCCAGAATCTTGTTGAGTTGCCAGTTTGCCACCAACTGTACTTGGTATCTGGTTATCATCCATTGTGATTGCTCGAGGTAGTAATACAGAGATACTGTTCTGGCAAGCGACCAATTGGGATTGTCGTTAGAAATAATTAATGTCAGATCTGCAAGTTCAATTAAGCAGAGAATTAATTGACACAGAGTCATAATCATGGATCGCTGGACAAACTTATATCACAACAACTAGGATCATGCCAATGTATCTCGGCCGACGTGGTAAGCTGATTGGCTCAGTATGTCCGTATTCTCGGCCGACGGTGACACATGATTGGTCCCAATTATTTATATGCTAAAACAAATAAATTCGTAACAACAGTGTATAATCAAGTCGCGTTATTTTGTTGCTGCAGCAAGTAATTTTGTTATTGTTTGATGAGATGATGGCATAATTCTACACTTCAACGACATCTAATATGGAAAAACGTTCGTAGTAAAATATGGCACTTGTAGCAAAAATTGGTAGCGTTAGTATAAATAAAGCCTTCAACCATTGACCAAGTCAGTCGCAATACTATGTATTCTGCCCTTTCCTAATGCAGCTTCTGCTCAAATCTGACTTAGCGATAGATCCAGTCTTGTGATTGGCCAATCTCTTGAGCGCTTTGTTCATACTGTATCAAAAATCACTACTGATTAATAGGCGATTCTAAGTCACCTGAAGGACTTGCTATGGATAAACCATATTGTATCTACATAAAGAGCTAACATATGAACTCTGTAGAATGGGATCCCTAAGCTTGAGACCTGATTGAAGTAATTATCTTTTCAATGCTGATGACAAAGTAAAGTTTTAACGAAACCCATCAGACTTCTGTGTGGTAGCGTTGAAACTGTTGTTGGACATGAAAAATGCTTTGAAAAACATAAGGGGATTAGAATGACGCTTTCACAGTGGAATTTCAACCCATTAGTTCAGGTTCACACTCGGTTGACATTTCAATTCAGCCTTTTGTGCTGTGCATCTATGATTCTAGCTCAAGCAATAGGGTAGACTGCGTCATCATGTGGGGCAGGTTTTTGCCATTCGGGAGAGTATTTGCTGGGCTGAAGAGGGAGAATTGCCAGCACCCTTTGGTTCAATATCGATTAAACTATGAGATTTAACCGTAAATTACAACACATGCAAGATGGTTCAAATTGATGACGTCGGGTCTCAGTGACCGCAATTATTGCAGTAAAAGGTTAGATGAGCGACTCTAGTAGTGGATACTTTCCAAGCGGGTCGCGAATGGCAGACGGTGTTTTTCATTTCCGGGTCGTGAAACAGCCTCTCATAAATGACAGTGGACCATTTTAGCCGAGTCTAATGCAATGCCGGAGGTTCAATGCCCGTGTCATCCATTTGGGTCAGAAGAACCGGAAAGCGGCAATCCAGAGACACAATCTCCGCATCATCGAGCCACATGGCATTAATGCCGATAGTCCCAGATCACTGCTCGGCTGTTCTTGACTCCCACACGTTGAAAATAACCGTCGATAAACTGGGGTGCAGCTGCAGTTTAATGACACGGGGGAAATATACAGGGGTTCGCGAGTTTAGCCTGAAGACTGGCCCCGTTTCAGAAGATCTTCCGATAGGCTACAGGGATGTACTATCACACCAAGATCCAGCTTCAGGACGACGTCTAGACAGGGTAAATGTTTCGGTGAGTTGTAACCAAAGGGGATCAATTGATGCTATATAACCCTACCTGGACACCAAATGTTTCTCTCTTGGCAATCATCCACTCTTTGTTTCTCTGAACATTCCTGTATATACTGTTCCAAAATGAAATCTTTCCTCGCCACCGCTCTTAGCACCCTCCTGCTTGTCGGCAACGTCGCTGCTGCCGCCGTCGAGGACCCCATCGAGCTCTTCAACCGCCAGGCTGCTGGACAAGTCATCCGACAATGCTCCAAGCCTGGTGTTCTTGCCCTCGCTTACGATGACGGTCCCGGTCAGTACACTAGCCAGCTCATCGACATCCTCGACAGAGCCGGCGCCAAGGGCACATTCTTCTGGACCGGCAAGTTGTACGGTTGCGTATACAACAACCAAGCCGCCGTGAAGAAGGCCTACAACTCTGGCCACCAGATTGCCAGTCACACATGGACTCACCCACAGAACTTTGGTAGCCTCAGCACCGACCAGCTGAAGCAGGAGATGCAAAAGTTTGAGCAGGCCATGGTTAACATTATTGGCAAAAAGCCTGCCTACATGCGTCCTCCTTACCTCGCCACCGGTGGCAACGTCCTTCCTACTATGCAGCAGCTCGGATACAAGGTCATCACTAACGATGTTGACTCTGGTGACTGGAACGGCCAGACTCCTCAGCAGAGCCAGCAGAAATTCCAGCAGGCTGGTGCTGGTGGCAATGGCCACATTCCTCTCATGCACGAGACTTACGCCACTACGGTTAACACTCTGACTCCTTGGTTGATCAACTGGGCAAAGCAGAACAACCTCAAGATTGTCACTGTTGGTAAGTCATAGTGTTCACCTTTGTGTATAAACTTTATGCTAACACCTTTGCAGCCGAGTGCCTCGGAAATGCGGCCGGTGCTTACCAGCCTGGAAACTTCCAGGGCAACGGCCAGAACTACTGCTAAGCTTGGAACGATACGAGATCCTGATGGATGGAATGGGAAAGAGGACACCTGAAGCTTTATGTACATACTTTGCTCGCCCAGCTATTAATCGGGTGTTACACATACCACATACGATGCTCAAATCCAAGAATCAATCTTGAAAATGTAGCCTGCATGAGCGGGTGTGGTGAGCTGTGTGGCTGCAGTACTAGTTCGTATAGCTAGCGAGGCATCGCCACTATCGGCGATGATCGGTCATTATTGTCTGGTCAAACATCCAAAGACTTGGACTCAGAGACTTGATTTTATGACATGTTAGTGACAGAACAGGTAAGAATGTGTTCTGGACCTCGTAAGAGTAGTGACTGAGACCTCAACTCACCGTAGGTCCTTATATCTGAGCACGCCAAGTAATTGCAGTGGTCAAACATAAGATCTACCAAAGACCTTAGCATCAGGCCCGGGCAGCAGGACCTTAGATGTACCAGAACCGTTTATGCCTCGGTAGCTTCTACAGGAACTCGAGACCTCAAAATCTGAGAGTATTGAGACGAGCCACATCAGAGAAATCTGAGCCAATTGTTATTTGTCATGTATGTTAAAAGATATGTTTTTCCCCAGACCGCAACATGAGTCTAGTTTGACAGGAGTTCGCGTCTGATTCTTGTCAAGTTTGGAAAACAAGTCAATGGTGACAGGCGAATGTATCTTGTGAAGAAATGCCCTTGGCATGGTACGAGATCGGGAGAGCGAACAGAGTCTATTGCCTTAATAAAAAGACTTGATCCTAGCTTTGCCTCTCGCATCCTTATGTTGAGCAGCTTGTGCAACCAACATTTCCATTCTTCTCAAAGTACTTGGAACCACCTGATGAAACACCCGAAGACGACGAGGTGTTACTGTAACTCGAACAGAGACCACCATTTGAAAGCGGAGCAAAATCACCAGACTTACAGCTAGGATTACTATTACAACGCTGCATACACTCCTCGAAGCTATTCGTGTAAACGTTGAAATCAATCGAGTGTGAGAAGGTATTAAGGTCAATGTCAACCCGGCGATCACAGATAGTTTCGAATTTGCAGCTGCATGAGGGTAGGGGAGGTGTATAAGTCGTGCAGACAAGGCCAACAGAACGAGTCACCGTAGTGGCAGATGCAACCTTATCCACGAGGGTAGTCTCCTTTGTGATCGTAAGCGTCTCTTGGTCAGCAGTAATAGAGGTTGAGAGACTTGTGGCGTCAGCGGTAGTAGTTTCGATGATCTGAGATGCGGGAAGAGTAACCGTGATCGTTCTCGTCTTGGCCGGCAGCGTTGTGGTGATAGTGACAGCGGGCCTGGTCTCTATATGGACGTCGATCATTGTCTCTGGGCGGGGCTGAACAGTTTCGAAAATGATAGAGCCAGTGCCACTGACTGTAGTATCCTCGACATCCATACATGCGCAAGCACTGCTGTATTCCTCTGCATTTACGCATGCTGCGGCATACAATGGCATGTCTGTCGGCTTGATTATTGTTTCGGTTTCTCGAATGGCGATGGCACGCTTGGTGACATTGCTGTAGTAGACTGTCTTGGTGACGCTATGAGGAAGAATTAGGATCAAGACACTCCAAGATATGCGATTACTCACGTTGATACATTAGATTTCGTCAATGCTACGAATTGAGCTCTTGTGAAATTCTTCCCCAGAGGCTGAAGGAGATGAAATACACATACGTTGGTCTCAGTTTGAAAAAGAGGATCCGGCGCCTAGGGATTATATTGGCTAGAAGAAAAAGTGTAGAATCCATTCGGAGTACTTACCACTCTGACGGTAACTGTCTTAGTTGGGGTAATCAACACGTTAAAGGTCTCGGGGTCCGGTGTAAGGCTAGTAATTGCACTTGAGAAATCAGTACTGGGTTAGGTCTCCCGTTGACGTTTAGATCAGACTTTCCCACAATGAATCAGATTGTGTCGCAGTCGCTTCGTCCGTTTCCGGACCAATGGTCTCGGTATCCCTTAGTGTAATAGTCGATTGCTCCTCGGCTGTCACAGTAACAATTGTTGCGGCAGGGATAGATGTATACTGTAAGAAAGACGAGCAGTCACTTTCATGCGCGGCTAGCCATCTTCTATGCTGACAATTTGACAGTCCTACTGCTTTATTGCATGCGTTTTCCATGATACTAGCGTTTAAAATCCTATGATAAGATCTTAGACTTGCATTGGAACAGGGGCCTGCATTAGCCAGCCAATACCGAGGCAATCAGTAAAGCGAAAATCAGTGGCGCTTTTATTTTAAAATATTTTGTCGTTAATTGAAATATTAAACCACACTGCCATCATCTGAAGTTATTCACACGTAGAAGCTTATGCTTTTACCTTATGTATTACCTATAAAAGAAATTCCTGCCAGCCCCTTTCCACAGATCTCATCTTACAAATCTGACATACTGCTCCTTTTGGTAGACTATCGATTTGACTAAAGAACAGAAACTATACCAGCCAATAAGCTATCACAAAGGCAAAGGCATCAAGTTTTCATGAACCAATTGAATGAACTCATGCTAGTCTAAAAGCGCCTAGTCCTAGAGCCATCGGAAGTGTCGGCAAATGCAATTCCCCTGTTACACTACCTCAACTGCTTCTGGCCACTAATAGCATGCTAAGATCCGAATTCCTGTGGCTAATAGATGTACCTGAATCCTCTTTGCACGCCACCCGCAGCCAACTCAGCCTTCCCACTCTCATCTGCTGTAACACTTGCCTCATGCTCCGCCCTATCCAGCTTCTTGTTCTCCCACTTGTGGATATAGCGGAGAAGCAGTGCGAGCAGTGCGACGAGAACGCAGATTGCCGCATTAGCGCTACCGCCGGCTGTGTATCGAGGCCCATCACTGGCGGGGTACATATATGACCCGTATATACTAGCTGTGTTACCGATCATGTTGCAGATGGCGATGGTGGCTGAGCGCTTGACCAGAGGACGAGGAAACGAATTTGCGACCCAAGAAACAATAATTTGGTCTTTCAAGAATGAATTAGTTGCGGAAAGTATGCATAACGAGGTAGAGACTTACAAGAGGATACTGCACCCATTGGCATGAGGAACATGGCGAAGAAACGGGCTCCGACCACGGTGGTTCCAGCTGCAATTGCATTTCCAACTGCTGCAAGGAACATGAGGCAAATGATGTGAAGCGATCTGTCACCAGTCTTGGCAGAGCTCAGTGTCACACAGATCGATAGAAGGAACGTCGCAAACTATTCGACGCATTAGCAGTGACTTGAGAAGATTCTCCAGACGAATACTAACCCAAGCGGGAGCTGTGAGCCACAGTGTAGTGATCTTTCCATAACCAAGTGTTCCAACAATCGTCGGAAAGAAATATTGGAACGTCTGTGAGACCAAACTGATGTGCTGCAGAAGGACAAATAGATAGAGACGATAATCGCGCATGGCCATTTTGACACCATCCCAGACGGTGTTTTCACCATAAGCGTCGACCTCGCTGATATCCTGAGCCAATCGCCACGCAGCGAATGCGCGTTCCTCTTCGTTCAACCATTTCGTAGTATGAGGATAGTTAGGAAGGGCAACCATGGCAATGAATGAAAAGCCGATGGCAGCCACGCCCTCCTAATCGAATATCTATGTCAGTGGACACATTTCATAGTGACAATGGTTGAGCAGTTTAACTTACGATAATGAACAGCCATCTCCATCCAGCCTTTCCATGCGCACCGTCGAGATCACCTAAGATAACAGCACCAAGTACACCACCAAACATGTTGGCAAGGGCATTTCCCGAGTAGAGCCATGCAATCCTTCGTGTAAGCTCGGCACGAGTATACCATGAACTCATCAGGAAAATAGCACCTGGAAAAAACGGCGCCTCCACAAAACCCAGAAAGAAGCGAATGACGATAAGATCGTGGAATTTCTGCGCACCAGCGTTGCATGTCGATACAACACCCCAAAGACAACATGAAGCGCCCAGATATAGCGACGGACGCATTCGTGTAAGAAGGAGGTTCGAGGGTAATTGCATAAGCAAGTATCCGACGAAGAAGATTGATGTGGCCAAGTTGAAGTCTGTGCCTTTCATACCCAAATCTTCTTCGAGGGAGCCTTGACGGGCTTGGGCAAGGTTGGAGCGGTCGAGGAAGTTGAGGAGGTACATGATCACGAGAGTGGGCATCAGACGAGTGTCGACTTTGCGGAGGAGTCTCTTTTCGAAGTCTTTTTTCCATTCCTCGCTTTGGTTATCGAAGTTGAAGGCGTTGAGGGTTTGTTCGTGGACCGCTGCGGAGGGTCCCCCCTCGTCCATCTGGACCGATGGTTTAGCATTGTCCATTTTGAGAGGAATTAAACACTAGATCCAGGTGGATCGCTGCTTTTGCGGTTCTGTTGACTTTGCGTACCAAGTCACTTCACGGCAACGTTGATGGTACAGATAGTGATGGGAGTCTGACAATGCCAAGTGAGTCGCAGAGTACCAAGCACTCAGCTCCATGTGCTCCCCAAACTCTGTATAAAAAGGCAGCAACCTTCTCGCTTCTCCTTGCGTCATGTAACACGAATCAGGAAGAGGGCGTACACGGCATTGCCTTCGGCATTGCAATGCCCCGAGACTCCTGAGGATACAAGCATTCAATTCGTTGGCGACGAAATGATCTACAATGCAGTCAACTATTGAGGAACAGAGGAAAGCGAGATCACCAGGTGGAAAGTGTAGATCTATCCCCGCAATAGGTATCGTTTACCCCGCATTGGTAGTATGGGGTCGCTATGATTCTGGGGTAAACAGGCTCTATGACTCAAGAAATGGGGGATTGACTTTTACCGCTGTTCGGTGAATGGACGGAAAGGCATGCTTATCAAGAAGGTTGAGAGACAGGTTCAACCTCCGACGTACAGTCGTACCATATCATCTTTATATCCGCGTTGGGTTCAGTACCGAAATCACTGTGTCGTTCTTTACCTGTTTGCGATAACGTGTGTCCCATAGGATAGCCTGATATCTTGAGGTGATATTGACTGCTGTTGCATATACCTAGAAAGTGTCCACAAATGATCTGAAAGAGGAAAATGTTGCATGAGTAGTGGCAGAGCATGTCGTAACTCTGGAGCTCTACACGAGTCAGCCTTAGTAACACACACTTCGGTATCATTTGAACCGAATCAAGCCTCGTATTTCCAATCAGCTACTCCGGCAATCCTAAATAAGCAACTTATGTACATACTCAAAATTTCCCCGTACTTACTGTGTAAAGAACCGAAAAATCTAATAATTGCTTTCTATTCCCTCAATAACTGGATTCCTCATTTTAACATACGGTGCTTAGCTCGAGAGGATTAATAATCTTACTATTAGAAAGCAATAGGAATATTTCAGATTAAACGAGAGCTATAGTCTAGTGATACTAGTTCTATCTATGAGATTGGAGCGTTTGTGGACTTAGGAATAAATCCCTCACATTCATTTTTTCAACAGACCTTGAAGTTTTGTTTCCTGCAAATTCTTACTCAACAGCCTTCTCATTGAGCCACTAGCAAAACGTCTGCTAGGGTTACCACCAAACTCGATTCCCCTGTTAGACCTATCATAAGGTCGGATAAGGAGGCCTAGAATCAGTTATCTTTATTCAACTTCGATCGCGACAGCTCAGGCGGAAAGCTCTGAGATCTAAATGCAGCTAGCTGAATTTTCATATTTCACTCTAAATGCAGTTAGTCCTCTAATTTCGCTAGGGAAAAGTTCAGCCTCTTCCGCCGCGACCATTGGTCACTTAGATGCGTGGCGTTCAAAAATCAGTTGGGTGTGCTATCGACGATACCTAATGGGTCCACATTAAACTACAAGAGGATATCGTTCTAATTTGGTAGGTGCTCTTCTGATATCGCATAGTGTTTCGAGATATTTAACCCAATTTAGATATACGGCTGAAGAAATGGGGTCTAAAAGTTCCAAAGAGATATTATTAATAAAGAGGGGGCTTGAGCCGCCTATTATATCCTCAATCTGCATTATTTGCAGATTCTCATCGTCCCTTCATTAGACATATACCGCAAACCTTTTACTTTCGTTGAAAATAGGGCCCTTTAATATGAATTTACGATATAGTCTCTTGGCCCTCTGTGCTTCACTCATAACCCCAGGAATTACCTCCCCTAGCGAGTCAATTCCTCAAGCAGCAAACAATCCTTTGTCTGCTAGGGCGTTAACCTGCAGTCAAATGGGCGGTAGCTATACCAGCGCCTCTGCCAGCAACAGCAGGTTTACTGTTATCTGTGGGGCTACACCAAATGCTGCAATTCCATTGTCTTTTACTCGGACGCTGAGCTTTGACGCATGCTTGGATGCATGTGCTAACTTGGTCGCATGCAATGCTGCAGTATACAATCGAGGCTTTAATGACTGCAACTTGTATAGTGTAGCAACTGGCGGGACAAGATTTAACCCTGCCTACGATTTTGCTATCAAGGAACCAGCAGCCCCTGAAGTCTCGACAACCTCAGATACGTTGTCCACATCAACGGCAGCTACATCATCAGAAGCACATTCTACATCAGAGTCTTCATTCGAATCTACATCTTCGTCGTCGCCCTCGACAGAACCTATCTCCGAGTCTATGTCGCAGGGTACATTAGAGCCCACATCAACCGAAGAGATATCTTCCTTTGAGTCTACCATAGTCGCCACTACTACTACAGACCCTTCGTCCACTGGTGCTGCCAGTACCGAGACCACAACTACATCTGAGAAGTCAACAACCTCCGATATATCGAGTGCCTCTGAGACGGCAACTACTTTCGAAGTATCAACCGTCGAGATATTAGTAACCTTGGACACATCTACTGCCGTCGAGACATCAACTTTCGAGACGTCAACCATCGAGACACTGGCCATCGAAACATCAGCTGCCGCCGAGATGTCAACCCTCGAGACCTCCACCAGCATCCCCGGATCTACAGCAACAGAGTCAAGCTTCAGCATTACTAGCCAAACTTCAACCGAGACAGAATCCAATTCATCATGTACCAGTCAACACACATCATCTACCACGAGCTGTCAACCATCAGAGACTTCCGATTCGACTGCTTTTGTTGTTCAACTACCTCATACACCACGGTGACGTCCACGTCAACATCTGTGTCGAGCTCTATTATAAGCCAAGCCGACTCTACCTTATCGTCGTTTTCGTCTGCCGCTCCCTGCTTGAGCAATACGGCAACTCCGATTAGCGCTTCTACATCCAAGCTGGTTTCGTATGTCAGTCACAGCGAACCAGTGTCTTCAATTGTCGAAATTTCGTCCATCGAGGCTACAGGAACTGGCTCTAACACACTACCCGACTGTAGTCTCACCACCACGATGACATCCAAAGATCGTTCGCAAACCTCCAAGACTATCATCGTTATCTCGCCCTACCCTGCCTATAGTTCCCAAGGTGAAATGGAAACCTCCGTAACGTCTACAGCGACTACCTGTGAGAGCCAAAGTGGGGGCAACAAATACTCCATGGGCCAGCTTCCTTTTGGTAAGATTGACAATCATCAGACACGCACCGGCCACAACAGTTATGTTGAAGCACAGCCGACGCCAGGATCGAATGTCGACTTTCAACCAAAGTATGAGAAGATCCATTCAACTGTGACTGTTACTGCTCCGGCACAAAGGCAACAAAGCAAGCCCCAGCCGGATAATGAGAATGGTCAGCCGACCGTTCACCTGCAAGGCTCACCGGAGCCCAACTACAAGGGCGTATCTCACCCAGCACAGGATATCAATCCTCAGCCGACTGCGATTATACCCCAACTCGGCACACCGGTGAGCCCTTCACTATTATCGACTATCTATCAGGGCCCAAAGACCGATTCAATGACTCTTTCTTCTAAAGCAGTAATCACCGAAGAGATGGAGGCACCCGAGCCGACAGATAGCCTCAGTCCCTCAAAGCATGGAGAGGCGCCATACACACCGCTAGTTGTTTCAGAAGCTAACAGACAATTAATGGCTTGGACTTGGTTGGCTGTAATTGTCGGTTTGATAACTTTTGTTTAAGTGATGTACATAGGTCTAGACTGAACAGTACAGATACTATAATCATTTATTTATTGATACTTTTGAGGTAGATTACAAGACGAGGTCCTACATGCGCCGAGTGTTGGGTATAGGCAGTCTCGCAAAAAAGACTCTGCACCTACAACATAGAGCAACCAACGCTATGAATCTCTTACATATACACAATAGCACTTATCGCCTTCCTTCTTAGCCTGCAGGACCGAAGGTCATATATACATTTATCATCTGACCCATTCGATTGCGAATGCTTGCAGTCTACCATGCTTACCTAATTGCTTCCGATCCTCCCTATCCTGCACAGTTACTAGCTGAGCGGACCTCCACTGGTACGTCCCCATCCCTTGTTGCAACTCTGTGTGATCTGAGCAAATAGGAACAGAAAGCAGCCGAACACCCTTTTCCACTTTGCCAGTTCTCAGATGACCTATTCCCTCAACCATCGTGTTTGTGTAAGCTACAGTCGTGTTCTCTGACTTCAGATACCCCTTGGAAAACACGAATAATATGAAAGAAACACGTTACGAGATGCCGCTTCTCTGTTCGTTTGGGCTGGTTTGGGTACTCAGGGAAGTCTGCCTAGGGAAGATAGCAGTCCAATCATTGTTGCTCTATCCGGGCTTGATAGGGCACCAGTCTTGTTGAAGTGGTTCTGCCATTGCGATGGCGATTCTAGTTTCTGCATAACAGCAGTACCACCAACATGTGCAATCGTGCTACAACTACCTACCACATGGATGACCCTCCCACAGCTGGCTATCCAGAACATGTCACCTTTTCGACAACAGTTACAGTGTTCTGGAAAGCCATAGGCTACGTGTGGGCTAACGTCCCTTGACCAATTGGGTACGGTGTCTTCCGGGCCCTGGCAACAAGATGCTGCATTAAGGAAAGGCACATTAACTGTGCCCTCAGCAATGAATCCTGCTAAGGAGGTAAAGAACTCAACCATGCTACTATCTTTGCAGTTCAATGTATCTAGGACCCTTTTACATCCTGATATGAAATAATCGGGTCGACTGACTGTCCACTATCTGACGACTGGATTGTAGCACGTGGACCATATATGTGAAAGGAGTTGACTTGTAATTGAAATTGGTATGATGATAAGTAGTTTGGGTGGAGAAAGTGACGAATGTAGCCTAGACTCTATGCATTTTCCAAAGTTTGCCGGCAAGCTTCTCCATGCAAACAGCCATCATTTGCTTCTTACCTACCTTAACACCTTCTTAACTTCCAGACCAGCATACATGTTATCCCGGTCATTTCGACATTTGAAACGACTTGACATCCGAAGCAATATGCCCTACACTCTCTTGGGAAATTACAGCTCATGCAATGGGCTTACCAGAGCTTCGTATGAAGCCCCGAGGCCTTTATGACGACGGCACTTGCTTGAAGAGGTTAGTTTGCTGTGGAAAGACGAATACTGGAACTTTTAGATGGCCATTATCATTTACATGCTTGGCAGTAAATCCTCCCCAAGTTCTGGGTGTTTATGAAATAGGAAGTACCAAGCGTCTCAAAATTCTTAAAAAACACAAGTGTCATGTCCACACCTGATAGAGACTCGGCTAGTGGAAAGGAAGGCTTCTTGAATCACCCAAAGTCTCGTCCACCAGCTTCTCTTTGCCAGCAACCACCTCGGCTCAAGATGACCAAAGTACCCTCAGAACATATTTCGCCACTCGCTGAAAGACCGAATGTAATTAAGAGTCGCTCCAATCCAACGTCGATGTTCCCAGTCGTTCGATCCTCTTGATCTTCATTGTTTTGGCTGTTCTAGTCCGTAGTATCCAGTTACACTAATGTAGAGGTTGAGTTGGAATATATCCCGTCCATGTGCTACATCTGCAGACTTTTTTCGTCCTCATTCTTTTCGTCTATACATAAAGGATCGCTCTATCGTGTCCGGGTCTTGTTTTCGTCCCTGCGGTGGCGCAAGGCGAAGAGCGAGGTTTGTGGTCACTTGCCGGTTGTTAAACCGCGCACATTGCTCCCAGGAGCTAAAACCAAATACTAAATCAAGTATCGAAAAACAGGATTTTGTTTCAACCGCATCAATGGCAAAACAGAGTGCTGGTATTTCTAGACTGTATGGGATGTCACCGCCGAACCTTTCGGGAAGACGATGTACGATGCGATACGCAGATCTTGCAATTGGTTAATACAAATGTTTGTGTGTATCGTGTGCAACTTCTACTAAAGTGACCAATTGAGGGTTTTAATTTGCCGGAGAGTCAAGGTTATTTTTGATATTGTTGAGTAAGTTGGAAGGCTTGGGCACTTGCCAAAGTCTATATAATAAACATACGTTTATCAAATCTCCCCTATTTTCATCGCGTAGGGAACTGAGAAATCTGGTGGTTACCTTTTAGAATCCTTGTGACGAGATGAAAGAGATCCTTGGGTACTTTGTCGGGTTTTAGGCCGTAGGTCTCTCGATCCGTTCAATGATCCACAAAGCCTTCTCTTCCCCTTTCCTCAATCATCTCCTCCTCTTTTGCATATGTATTCACCGTTAGATGCCGTGACTCAGCAGCAATCAATTGCCTTTGGCAATTAAACTATGAATTAGATACAGGGTAACATCTGCAGGTCTAACGATTTGTTATGCGTCGCGACCAGAGAGCGATGTCTGCAGGGGTGCACCCTGGCGGTCCATCTTTAGATTGGTCGCAAGAACCCGCAGATAAACAGGAGTGTCCACGAAGGAATCACCGAGATTATATTAGCACTTGTTTGCTACCTGTCCCGCGATAATTCTGCAAACTTGCGCTCGCGTAAGAATTCAGCTTGCAGTAGCATTAACAACTGCCATTAATCTTCCGTGAGCAGAAAAATATTAGCGCAATGTCGAAGTCACTAACTTGTTGCTGGATTAATTACGGAAAAATAGTGAGTGGTGGGGAAACCACATCGTAGCCTACGGATGTTTCAGCCAGATAGTAGGATCACCGATAACATCGACCAGACGAGTTTCATCTTGAACGGCAGACTGGGCCTGTAGCCCCAGTTGATAAAGTGCCCCGTTAGTTTATACCCTGTAGTCTCCATTCAATCTCAAGTGAAACCCTTCAAACGGACCGATTGGGATATATTCTCTTAGTAACTGGCCATTGTTGTATAGTGATCTACCTTCAATCCAGATTAAGCCACCAATGTGGGACACGGACGGACTTCTGTGAGCGATGGCATGAGAGACCGACGATAAGTATAAAAGTAGATATCGAGGCGCCGATAAATACAAATATATTCCACTGTAGACATCTCAGTAACCATTCATCTGACTCTGGCATACGCCTGCAATCTTTCTCCAATACTTCTTGAAAATGAAGAGCACACTTCTCTTGGCCGGGGCTTTTACTCCTCTTGCCCTCGCTCAATCTCTCTGCGAGCAGTACGGATACCTCGCCAATGATGGCTACGCATTGAACAATAACGCCTGGGGCAAGGACTCAGGATCAGGTGACCAGTGCACTTATGTTGACTGGTCCAACAGCAACGGTGCTGGATGGCACGTCGAGTGGAACTGGTCCGGTGGCCAGGATAGCGTTAAATCGTATCCTAACTCGGCGCTCCAGATTGGAAAAGATAAGAAAATCGTCAGCTCCATCACCAATATGCAGTCCACCGCCGAATGGACGTATAACGGTGACAACATCCGCGCCGATGTTGCTTACGATCTGTTCACTGCCGCGGATCCTAACCATGATACTTCGAGTGGCGAGTACGAGCTTATGATCTGGTAGGTCTATCAAAGTGATAACTGTAAACGGAGTTACTAACCTGTCCAGGCTTGCTCGATATGGCGAGGTGCAGCCCATTGGAACCCTACAGACGAGCGTTACCATCGAAGGCCATACTTGGGAGCTCTGGATTGGCATGAATGGTAGCATGAAGGTCTTCAGCTTTGTTGCGCCTAGCCCGGTCAATGACTTCAAAGCTGATATTAAGCAATTCTATGACTATCTCGCCAAGTCACAGAACTACCCCGCTAGCAAGCAGTACCTCCTTAGTATGTATATCTGTATTGATTGTTTATAAGGTTGCTAACTGATCTCCCACAGCCTTCCAGTTTGGTACTGAGCCCTTCACGTAAGTTAACCTTGTTACACTCTTCATATTAAAAGATATTAACAAATTGTTATAGTGGAGATAATGCCAAGTTCTCAGTTACAAACTTCAATGCCCATCTTGAATAAGAGGCCATATTATGCTAGCTGAAAGTCAACATAACGTAGACTAAGCTAATATGTAAAATGGAATATTAGACGAAAGGAGATAGTGGGGAAATAGGTACTGAGAATGTATACATACTAGAGGCTTGCTGGTCTGGTGATTTATCTCAGATACGTTGACAACGGAGATATCATTGACATATAATAGTAAGGCAGGAGGGACATAGTTCTATTGTCAGGTTAGAAGCTGTCGGATTATTTACTTTAAGCCAGGATTTGTATTGTAGTTATGCTTAATTAAGGACGTCTTGTTGTATGGCTTTCTATTCCAGCATTACACCCTTTGTGAAGTTGAATTTAGAGACCCCTAATGTCTGATTAATCATCATAGATAACTTTGATGCAGTTATTTGATTTTATTTATCTATCCTCAGTTAGCCAGAGGCAACCAGCAGGTCTTTCAGCGTTGATACTCACAGCGCAAACTTTCCCACACATATCATTTGAATTGGCTGGACCAGCGATCTAGTAAAAGTCCACCTGTCGAACATAAATCTATCGATGATAGACTGATCCCCACTGGTAACTCGTTAGTCATGGGAAGTATATTTATTGAAGTGAACCCCGGTCGGACTTAGCAGAAGAACAGTTCAATATCTAGGCGATATTATATCTGATTACTTTGTGAGGTATCCAGCCAATAGAAGAGTCAACGATGTAACAGTAGGATTAGCCATAAATAAGATTTTAGGAGGCTATTAGATCGCGTCTGCTCAATTGGGAAAGTCATATCTCTAAGCATGCAAAGTCAAATAAGAATCCAACATATGACAGTGCAGCAAATGATTACGCTCAGATACTTGACCTGCGACAGCCCATGTCTAGTGGATATGCCTCCTTGCTAGTGCTGACGTATGCTGATTTTTGATCGCGGCGCGATAAGTTCTATGTTTACTACCTGAACGTTATTGGTTTCTGAAAGCACTTTGAAAATCCGTGAACGTAACGTAAGCACAGCTGCGTATAGTCAGCCCCCTTGTAGATTCAGTAAACCCCGCACGGTTGCGACTTTCCACGAGTTTTCACCACAGTTGACCTTTCTTAATTACGTAAAGCTTCATAGATACAAACATGACTGTAGCTATATGTATTCTGACATCGTTGCAATAATACTACTGAGTCCTCATGACTTAGCTGAGCGATGGACATCGATGTCGACTAGTAGGAAACCGCTAGAGCTCGTCAAGTAAGTCAAGGAGCAGGGATATGCCGAGTCAGATCCGAGGAACTTGGATAAATTGTCCCGGTATCGGCTCCTGCTGACACCGACGTTTCACTACAAGAATCGCACTGCATATTCCTAATCCTACCAGCAGGGATCTACAAAGGTCATCCGTTAAGGTGCACACCCACACCGGAAAGCTGGCAATGTGTCCTTTTGCACGTCTACCTGTTCGGATACAGTATTCAACTCGACTTTTGTCTTTGTGCTCTCACTCCTCTGCCGGATTTCAAAAACGTTCAACCATAAAACTGCTGGTCTAAATGGAAGAGCTCGATCTCGTTGTTGTCGGAGCCGGTACGTTTCTCCCGTGGGGCCCAGCCACGTCCTAAACCTTGACAACGCTGCCTTCTCAGCATCACTCAATTCTAAATTACGATCAAGGTTATTATGGCCTTGGCGCCGCGAAACAATATCATGTCACGCACCCAGACCATTCCCTGGCTGTCTTTGACGTCAACGCCTCTGTTGGAGGCGTCTGGTCCGATGAGCGCGTCTACCCATGCCTCAGATCGAATAACCTACTAGGAACCTACGAGTATCCAGACTTCCCCATGACCACGGATCGCTTTGGCGTCAAGCCCGGTCAATACATTCCGGGGGAGGTTATGCATGATTACCTCGAGGCCTACACACGCGAGTTTGGTATTGACAAGCACCTGAGACTAAGTGCCAAAGTCATTTCGGCTGAGCACAGAAGTGAGGGTGGATGGCTGCTTGAAATCGATGGCGTCAGGGAAGGGCAACCATTTGCACGAACCAGAACTATCGCCAGAAGGCTGATCATAGCGACCGGTCAGCTGTCGGAACCTTTGATGCCCCATATACGAGGACAAGAGCAATACAGAAGACCAGTATTCCACAGCAGAGACTTCCAAAAGTACAGAGATACCATAGATACTGCCAAGCGTGTCACTGTGTTTGGGGGAACAAAGTCTGGTTGGGACGCCGTTTATGCATATGCCACAAACGGTGTCAAAGTTGATTGGATTATACGACGTGGGTATCATGTGAATATCATGAAGCAGAGGACTTTAGAACTAATCATTCTACTTGACCTTAGCAACCGGCCACGGACCTGTTTGGATGTCGCCATCTTTTGTGACACCTTTCAAGGTGTGGATTGAGAAACTTGTTAGTAAGTGTGAAAAGTCATCGCTGTCGCTTGAAACTATTTCGTATCTGGGACATGACATCTGACATGTTTTCTTTCGAAAGATATACGTTGGCTCCACTGGTTTGCTCCATGCATTTGGGGCCAAGACAGCGGCTACCACAACATAAAGTCCTTCTGGCATTCTACTGCAATCGGCCGAATCATAACAACTGGTTTCTGGAACATTTTGGCTAGCGATGTGATCAGCTTAATGGGGTTTGATAAAAACGCCGAGCTCAAAAAGCTCAAGCCTACTTCGTCGGCCATGCATACTGGCACTGCATTTGGCATCTTCAATTATGAGACTGACTTCTACGAGCCGATACGTAATGGCACCGTACAGATACATGAGAAGGACCTCTCGCATCTCAGTGAAGGTAAAGTGCATCTTGACGATGCGGAAGGGACTGTTCTTGAGTCTGACGCTTTCATCGCTGTTACTGGTTGGAAGCCCTTCTCGCCTCTCAAATTCCTGCCTGAGGGTATCGAATGCAGGATTGGCCTCCCCTATGTCCCGAACGCCAGTAATGATAATAGCCTACCCGATGAAGGCCTTGCCACTTGCACTGCTCTTCTAGAGAGGGCTGATCAAGAAATTCAAGAGCGTTTTCCAGGTTTAAAAGCACCAATGAAGTTCAATCCAAACTACAAGCCTTTGCATGAGACTAAGGCATTCAGCATGCCTCCTCATGATGCTCCTTCTTCCCATATGGTGTCGCATACTCCTTTAATGCTTTACCACTTTATGGTCCCTGGCACTGCGGGGTTTCTCCGTACTAAGGACCTTGCCTTCACAGGATACTCTACGAACTTCAGCAACGGTACCTGTGCGCACATCCAGGGTCTATGGATCAGCGCCTTTTTCGATGGCACCCTGGCCCGGGATCCCAGTTCCGCAATCACCACCGCTTCATCAGCTGATGACGTTAATGCTTATAAGAAAGTTAATCGTGAGGCTATGACCTTGGACGAGGTCCACTGGCAAACTGTCTTGCATAACCGGTTTGGCAAGTGGCGTTATCCAAGAGACTCAGGTTCAAAGATACCAGACTTCATCTTTGAGGCAGTGCCGTTTATGGACATGATGATGGCCGACTTGGGATTGGATGTGCATCGAAAGAAAGGGTGGTTCAGGGAAGTTACTCAACCTTATGGACCGGAGGATTATAAGACGATCAATGAGGAACTTGCTGCAAGGATTGCTGGGGAGTAGCTGAGATGATAAATCTGGACATAGACTAACTCTCACTAGCTGACTCGAACTTGATCGGGTTCACGGTTTGAGTGGATTGCACAAAGACAATAGAAGAAGGCTCGTGACATATGAACCTTAGGGTTGGAGATTAGCACTAGCTTTTATTATGGAATAGTAACAATATATAGAATTCATGGTGGCTTAATACCATACAGTTAATAGGTTATACAATATCTATTGAGTTGTTTAGATTCTCAAGATGTTCTTATTTTAGTTATTATTTTAAAAAGAGCAGTCGATATTCAGTACCAGAGATATCTTTAGCGGACCCGCGATTCATGTTGTGAGGCGCGACGCTTTATGTGGTTCATTCTGCCAAAGCCGAAGCAACGCCCGAAAGCAAGATAACAGCCAGCCAATTTTCGTAGAGAAAGCCAACCGTCCCGCGGAAGCGGTAAGTATTATTCTCTGCAAGATCTTCTTTGACTTGGTTTCGTTTGCGAGTGGTCTAGTCTGGTTTGGGATAGACTTCCTCAAGGACTCTCAGAGACTCCCAACCGTTTTTGACATCCAGTATAAGGAGTTGTTCGGGTGGAAAATAACGTTGAACATAGGCTTGATGTTGCTACTGAAAGTTATTATACGTTACATTGTTGATGTGGAACTATAAAAAAGCCACAGGCCTGCAGTACGGTGAGGAACGCCACGTGTTTCATTGTTTGGTTTGTTTTTAGTGGCCTCTACCTATACCAAGGTGGGACTAGCTGAAGCCCACAGAACGTGTCAATTCCGCGTCTCGTTGTGTCACAAATCTCCTCCAACTCCAACTATTCAATCAGTTCAATTATACATCTCACTACCTGCACTATGGCGACTCCACTCATAACCTGGTCTGACGACACACCAGGCTACACTTGCTGGTTCAACACTCGTCAAAAGACAAAGGCGCGATCATTAGATGAGATACATGAAGAAGCGAAACAGGGATGCTTTCGATGTGTTTTGGTACATCTCGGCTGCTCTCATTACCTCGAAGGTGACCGCGATCTCGAGATCGTTGTGGTTGAGGATGCTGAATTGCCACATCGAGTTCTTGACGTTGGAGACGAATACAAGAACCGACACATATGCCTTCGCGTGTCGAACATCAGATAGATCCATATGTGGCATTGAGTCATTGCTGGGAAAGAGTCCTGTGTTGAAAACGAATACAGACAGCATCGCAGATCACACCAGCATGATCAGTTTTGAAAGCCTACCAAAGAACTTCCAAGACGCTATCACCATTACTCGCAGCATTGGAATCCGATATCTTTGGATCGACTCTCTCTGCATAGTCCAAGACGATAGATCGAACTGGGAGATCCAATCTGCCAAGATGGCATCCATATATAACAATGCTTACCTTGTTCTAGCAGCTTCACAAGCAGCCGAGTCCTCGGATGGATTCTTAGATAGGAAGGATGTTGACTTTGAGAAGACTTTACAACTTGATCCCAGGAATTCGCGCAAGGTCGCTGATTTGAAGAACCCAGATTCCTCCCTTTCTGAGATATACAGCAGAACGATGAGCACTGATCCCACGAACGGGAAGTCTCAGCACCGGTGGAAAGTCCCTAGTTCACCATTAAATCAAAGAGGTTGGGTTCTGCAGGAAAGTATACTGGCTCGACGGATAGTTCATTTCACGGAAAGTGAGATGATTTGGGAGTGTGTCAAATGTCTTAAATGCGAGTGTATGGAAATCGAGGCAGATGAATCCGAGGCAACCCACTGGTCCGAGTTGAGCATGGTTAGGAATTTGAGAATGATAGCTCTAAATAAGGATGCTCATATGGAAGGCCAAAGAAGAAACGGGCTTTATCTCCAATGGCGCAAGCTGATTGACCTTTATGGGAGACTGATGCTTACGAAAGACATCGACAGGTTGCCAGCTCTCTCGGGTCTCGCCAAACTCTGCCAATCACATGGGACAGGAAAATATCTTGCAGTCATATGGGAAAATGACTTGTTGGTGTCCTTGGTTTGGAATATTCGTACAGACAGGCCAGTGCAGAGATGGGACGGATATATGACGCCCTCTTGGTCCCCTTTCTCTGTCGGGTACATCGAGAGATTTGACGGTCTGATAGAGGCTGGTTACTGGTACTGTCAAGATGAGCAGTACCACAAGATGTGCGCCGAACCCCAAACTGAGATCTTGAAGGCACAATGCACGCCAGCCGGAAACGATCCAACAGGTGCTGTCAAAAATGGGTTTCTGATTCTAAGGGGCCCCATGAGGAAAGATAACTCTTGTCAATCAAATTGTTCATGGGCCTGAAACATACTGTCGAGTCGGACTAGTAGACTCGCACTTCGAAGACAAAAGGCTAGGAGACTTCTTCAGAAATACAGAAAAAGGCGTGGTTAAGATCATATAGTATAACAGAGAACCCGGATGAAAGAATCCATTCTTGATGGTTACTGATTGTCTAGCTCGTCTGAGTTAGTAGCTTACATTGGCAGCCGCTTGGGACAACGAGAAGATCTTATTTGAAGCTATAAGTGAATAACTTCGCTAAAGAAGAATTATTGTATAGTGGTATTAGCATGATCTACCTGCCAGTCAGATAGAGAATGAGAGCTGCGAGATTATCCGTTATCCGGTATCGAGGCGATGGTTGGCCATGCAAGACTTTCAACGTGGGTTTTCGGCTGCAGTTGCCGGGTAAGTCAGTGAGAAAAGAATAATTGCTGCTCCACATTGAGTAGTATCTTTACCGAATTTAGCAGCTACGTTTAAGGTGAAATGTAATCTTCAGGGTCGCGCAACAAACCGACAAGTTTGATCTGGAGAAACAGTCTCTATGTCTTTGAACCAACAATCGGAGGCGATGGCGTCGGAGACAGCACTATCTAAACCATGTGAAGTTGCATCAAGGTTTTCATTCCGTATCTTACTTTGATGATCCGAGGCTAATATACTACGGCCACGATATAATCGTTTTCACGCATACTATCTCTTGGTCCTCGTGTCGGGGATTATGAGCTCTATGGGGTGGGATCAGTGAGATTATCCACGAAGGGTATAATCCTAGGCTGGAATCAGTGAGTTAGTAAGTCGTTATTCTACATTGAGGTGCAGTGACTAAGGTGTGGTCTAAAGCACTGCATCACATTTCGCCGGTTACAGTCACTTACTATCCTAGTTGCAGTAATGGTGATTAATGGTAGCTATTGCAGCGACACGAAATAACACTACAATCAAAGTGACACTGAGTAATCACAAGAACTACAGTGGCAGCGAACAAGGATGGTTCCAACTGTAGCTGTTGTAGAGAATAATCTATATATGTGAAAGATAGACATTCCTGATCAGAATCCTTACCAGATCCACATCCAACAAATACATTATCAATCTCATAGATCAGCAAGGGACCAACTTCATTCTTTCCAGTCAACATTTCAATCTCACTTTTACGGACATTAATCTGAACAAACACGCTCGAAATGTGCTGCTTGATCAAGCATCGCATCCTATGCATAAATTGCCCCCAGCAGGTCGACGAGGAAGAGACGGTGAAAAGATGTGAGGATGTTGAGCGCATGTGTCAGCAGGTGGTAACCACTATGACTCAAGATAAGAAGGGGATTTCAATGTGTCTCAAGTGCTGGACAAAGCAGAAGAAGGACGAGCATCAAGAGCTGGGTGGGTATCAGGGTTACTTGGACTCTGGAAAGGCGAAGCGTACCAGTGGTACAATCGGCAAATGAATGACTGCTCAGAAGCGACATGTGGTGAAAGACGAGGTAGTGTGCCTGATAAAGAGACACAATTGATATCATACTGATAGCTCTGATAAGTTACTATCAATAACATGATAAGCGGGCAAGTTCTAGGCCATCACTGAAGACCCCCTAAAATCTTCCCATTTTATCGTTCAACCACGTCAAACACCGCAAGAGCGTAAAACCCCTTTATCTTTATCAACGATTCATTTAAAATTGAATCGTAATGCTCGCTATGAATTTCAGCGTATAGCTCCGTTCATCTGGCTTGCTCGTGCAGTACTCCGAATTGGCCACCCAGCTTGACTGCCTAATTAATCGTCCATAAGCGTTCCGTTCCTTCTACTAAATCTTCAATCATAGATTGGAAATTCCAGTCGCTTATAGCCAGGACTAAACACATCCACCTCTGTTCCAACATCGTAGAAGACGTAATGACGCTTCTCAGGGAAAAAAGGGTTACTGCCCCTGTAAAAGGGTTGTCTCCATGATGGTATAGATAGTCCTTAGCGTCAAAGCTCACGTCAACTAGAGTGCCCCTATGTTCAACAAAGACAACAATTTTGGGCTGGTTTTCTGGCGCCCGTTCCCGCCAACCCAGTTTCTGACGCCTATCTTCGAATAGACCACGGTAACTTCCCCTATACCATGGAACAAACTCCAAATAGCTCAGTTCGAGTGACTCAAGCGTGGCTGGCAGTACACCTAGAAAGTCCATCACGTCATTTTGTTTGACTAAGAAACGCGACAAAGAGAAATGTCGGAGGCTGGACCATTTATTAATAGGGAAGATGCATCGCAGCGGGGGATGTTGCTCCGCTCTACTTCCTACTCCCCATAGCTCGCTCTGAAAGTCTATGTTAGTTGAGAGGCTGGTATGTTGCAGATTGATTTCATTGCTGAGTAAATCGTGAAATTGGCGGTTGTGAGACACGGCCTACTCTTCTCAACCCCAAATAGCAGTACAGTCGAGAGGCAGATCAAGGCGTTTAAAGCCAGGATGACTCAAAATAGTGATAAGGTATTTATACTCGCTGCACTCCATGGTACCAAGGAGACAAAAATTGATCCCGGCGGGGATTTGATTAACTTCAATAGAGAACTCGCTTATCCTGCTTGCTGGGTTCTCGCGTAGCTATTGAGCTATCTCATGAGTGAGGTCACAGAACCCGCGCCATTTTTCCTTCTCTGCTTCTCAATTCTCAACGGATGGTTCTTCATCATACACACCAGTCCCCGGCCAACCCTATGCACGAGGGTAAATAAGACCGCGGGGAAGGACTCTAATGGTAGGCGTGTAGTGAAACGGCTCCGACCGCCTCTCATGGGTCGCGATAGTGAGTGTGACTCTTCTCAAATTCGAGAAACGTTTCAAGCCGTATCTCAACACGTTAATGTCCCGATATTGGGACATGACTTCGGTTTGCCCTCGTAGCAACTCCTGGTAATAATCGTATGATTCTTCTACATTCCATAGAGGCTTGAAACCCTCTTTTGCAGCATGATCGCCAGATCTTTCGGTAGCCGTTTCGAAACGTTTCTTGACATCTACAATATCCTTGTTATAAAGAAGGCGATACCAGGAAGGAATCCCCGTGGTTGCTTCAAGCTCTTCACCTTCTGACATCCACACACCCATCCATGTCGCGTATTCATCCCAGAATCGTGCGTCATCGTAAAATATCTCTAGAATTCCAGTCGAAATGTATCGTCTTTTGCGACAGCTGAAAAAGCCTCTATGTCGCGTGGGTTGGTTGAGAGGAAGACGGGGTTAAAGCGAAGCTGAGCGATTTTGTGTAAGAAAGTGCATGTTAAGCGTAGGTTTTTGATATCTTTGTTATGCAGGCTAGATATAATTTGGTTAAGAAGTTCAACTGGGAGACAGCTCAAAGTCCCGCCAGAGTCTTGGCGCTAAACGGATGAAGCCATCTCGGAGGATGAGTATTGTAAAGGTTGTGGTCACTCCTAGAGGAACGAGATAAGAAGCTGCAAGGCGAGATAAGATTAGATATGATATGATGAGGTAAGGTTTTTCATGTTCAACTACCCCGCGCCATTTAGCCCCTTGGCGCGTCACTTTTGCACTAGCGCATAGATTGCGCAACTTACAAATTCTCGCTTAACCCAGAGGATTTCCTAAAGATATCAAGTTAACCACTTTACTAAGGACGTAAAAGCTACAGTTGACTTTGTTTATATAAACTATCGGGCTTAAGGTGATTCTACCTAACTGCTTGAGTCTGAGTGGCTTAATGTGTTTAAAAAGGAACTATCTCCCCTCTTCACTACCTAGCTCATCTGAATGTAATACTAAAGGGTCAGGTAACACTGACGTAATAGACTGATCATTGCATTACCCCGCCTTGTTCTCATATATCGCAAAGCTAGATAAATTAACGATACTCCCTCTTCCTAGTATTAACTATTGAGTGATTTAGAGCCGATACCACCATCTATTAAGCTAGGAAATGGGAAATCAAGAGACTCCAACCTGCCGCTGGGGCATTCTTAGTAAGTATCTATTCTGCAACTTATGCAGCATCACCCTGACGTTGACCCAAAGCCGCTGGCCTCATTTCGTCCTGGTTTGTCTCAGACCTCGTCTCTTTTAGAGAAGATGCAAAAGCCAACCATGTCATTCATGCAATCGGTGCATCATCTGTCAAGAAAGGTCAAGATTTTGTCGATAAGTTCATGGCCAATGTCGAGACAAAGCCTATCTTGTATGGTACATACGAAGAGCTTTACAATGATCCCATGATCGATTGCATCTACATCGGTAGCCCTCATGGCCTCCACTACCGTGATTGTATGGCAGCTATCAATGCTGGGAAGAATGTCCTATGTGAAAAGGCTTTTACGATCAATGCTCGCGAGGCCCGTAGTGTCTTCGAAGCTGCAAAGGCTAAGGGAGTCTATGTTGCTGAAGCTATGTGGCTTCGTCACCGACCTATGATCGCTGAGATCAGAAAGCAACTCTACGAGGATAAGGTGATAGGCAACGTTACACGAACCAATTGCGATTTCCACGCGCACTGGGACCTGGATACTTTACCCGAGACTTCACGACTCAAGAACCTGGAACTAGGCGCTGGCACCTTGCTTGACATCGGCATCTATTCGCTCACTTGGGCCATCACAACATTGGATCCCTCAACTCCTGCTGCCGGTGGCACAAAGGCTGTAGCACAAAGTGATATTGGTAGTGAAAAACCTAAAATCATGGCAACTCAGTCATTCAAAGGTGATGTCGAAGTGGGAACCAGCGCTATCTTATATTACCCCAGCAGCGGACGACAGGGAGTCATCACCTCGACGGGGAGCTCGCCGCGCGGTGGTCCGCATTGCTTTGGGACTATTGAGGGCACTGATGGGTTCATCGAATTGGAAGGTAACGCCCCCTCGCATCCAACTGCCTTCGTTGTGTACCCCCAATGGTCTGAGGGTGCTAAACCTGAGGGCAAACGTTACGAATGGAGTCTGAAACCACGACAAGGCTTTCAATTCGAGGCGGACAACACGGCCTTGGATCTACAGGCTGGCCGAAAGGAGAGTCCCATTATGCCTTGGTCCGAGACTATCCACGTCATGGAGATTATGGATGAGATCCGACGGCAGGGCGGCACAAAGTATCCTCAGGATAAATGAAATATCTGGAGGGTCGGTATTACTAATAGTGGCACTGATTTATGTAGAACTCAATCGATTTGGTTCTCAAAGCTGGATTATGTAAACTGTGTCTGACTCCTCCGCTGACATCAACATGGTTATCACAGACAGCGGGGCACTTCTCCTGGGACACTAATCGGTAGTGCTTATTATCATCTTCATTCATCGCCTTTATTCTGATCTTTTCATATCGGATATTCAACCTCGTTAAGATAAAACTTGCCTCTAAAACTTTCTAGTTTCTTGCACTGGAACCTGCCTGCCATGGGTTGTTGGGAAGGTTTTTGCTGTTTTTGGTGAGTTTACAACGTTTCAACTGTGAACAGGTTTCTGACATAAGATAGCTCAGGGCCATTAGAGAATCCTCGTGAAGCATGAATAAGCCACCTCACTGATTAATAACAATGGATGAATAGCCGCCAAAACCAAGGGTTCCTGACCGCAATAGCGGTCAGTTCAATGAGCTTGTTCTTATGTCAGAAAGAGATGGAGCTGTTTGGGAACGTTGTGTGCATAACACCCGAGGCTCCTGACTCATTTGTATCTCCTCCTTGGTAAGCCTTGCCTACTTCAAACTTCGAAATGTCATCCATATGGTTGTATTAATATCTCCACAGTTCAGTCGATTCTTGTGGCTCTGTTGAAATCGAGGGGTGGGATCGAGAACTAGCTGTGGGTGACAAAATGCGACTTATTCACTCAGTGTGTTTGTCGTTCGTATGTCGGCATAATAGCATCACTCCAAAACAGTTATGGGAGCCCTTCTTTGCAGACGTTTCCGAATATCAGGCATATGGGATGGGCTCAGTAATGGACTCCTTCACTGTGTCGATTACTACGAGATGAAGAAGAGAGCCGGTCAGGTCTTCGAATACGACTTTTGGGAGATGAAAGAGAAAGATGCGCCTTACCCGAAAACAATTAATGAGTTACAATGGTTGTTATCTCGGTCGACCTGTCTCCCTACATACACCGCAAAGGATTCACCTTGTTACCAGTGAAGGTCGCTCCTTACAAGCAGGACAGAAGTTATTCGATATTCCGGAGTTGCTTGACAATTTTCTGGACCATATCGTCAATGTACCGGTCAGTGTCATTGAGTCTGGACTCAGTACAAGCTACAACACTTTTGAAGCTCGCTCAGCAGTCAATGCAGCCAAGGCCTTGCTTTCCCTGGCCCAAATTAGTCGGATGTTTTATCAAGCAGTGGTCGGTAACCGACAAGATCTCTTCTTTATAGTAGCCCAGAACTTTGTATGGATGCTTCCTTTCTCACCAGCCGACTGGTCAGACAGTGAGTGGCCAGCTGCGGTTGCGGAGGACACGGCTCTAGCGAAGGGGTCAGACATCGCCTGGCGTGCCTACATGCTAAAGTGTATTGGCAAGACGACTCCGAATCTTCGCAATCGATGGAGATTACGCAAGGTGGCAGTGCAATTCACCTGAGGAAGGAATGGACATAGGTTCGAGGAGGAATCGAAATGCATTTGGAGCGCAGGGAACTCAGGGGCCAAACTTAACTGGCAAGACCAAGATGTAAAAGTATGGGAAGCTAATATGACGCATCAATAATAACATAGCTTAGGCTATATTAATCTTTAAACATTGTGAGAAGTAGTTCCTTCATAGTTATAATAAATTGTGTACTTAGTACGAACCCATATCAATTTGCCCTTTTTCTTATTGCCGTAGCATAACTAACTTATGTAAGTTTAGACCCATCTTTTGATTTGTTCTTTCTCGCTGAACGGTGATAGGAGTTTATCTGTTGCCGATTCGGCACCGACAGGAGATAACCATCACTATTACCGACACTAGTTTCTAGCTATCATGGACCCCAACAAACCAGGAGAACCAATATGAAAGGTGCTCTAGGTATATCCAGTTGCTATAAAACCGGGGTGCAGTCCTCTGTGCACGAATCCATTTAAACATCACCTAAGCTCAACACATAAACATCGAATTGCAAGACGATATGACAACTATGACCAGTCTCGACACTTCTTCTCCTTACGCCTACCAGCCTATGGAAACTGCTCTTCTTCTTTTGGACTGGTACTCTCTATTTGTGGAGGGAGCTGCTGGTCCCAACGCTGCTGCTGCCCGAGACATCACAATCCAATTTCGAAAATGGGCTAAATCCCAGGGTATCACCGTCATACACTGCCTCATCGATACCAACGGTACACTCGGTCCCGTTTGCAAAGATATAGAGCGCTATCGAGGTTTCCTTGAGGTGATGAAGACCACCACGGACCCTGAACCAGCTGAGCTGCGAGACGAGCTAGAGGTGTATTTTCAACGAGCCCCTGCGCACGTTTCAGCGCTGAACTCCCCCGGCCTGGTAGAGCATTTGAAAGCACAAGGGATCAAATCCCTAGTGCTTACCGGCTTGACCACCTCTGGCTGCGTTCTGAGAACAGCAGTCACAGCGACGGATGCCGAGTTCGCCACGACAGTTATTCGCGATGCCTGCGCTGACGCAGATGAGGAACGTCATCGAGTCATCTTGGATAAAGTTCTGCCAATAAGGGCCCATGTTCATAATAGTACCGAGTTCCAGCAAAGCTTTGAGACAGCTAGCAAGGTTAAACTTTCAGAGATCTAGGATCTTTTATTTGTCCCACAAGATTATAGATAGTCTGCAATCTAGCTTCAGTGTTCAGCATCGAGACGTCTATCCTTGTCTTTCATGTGGGAATTCTCATGCTCCAGAGCATTATCATCGTTTGCCGCGAATTTACTTTTGTGCCTTAATTTCGGTCCGTAGGTCAGAAACATGAATGGTGTAAAGGCAAATAAACTGGCCACCGCCGCCAATATGCTCGTTGCAACATTGCTGCCCAGCCCAGTATACATCTGATGTGTGAAAAGTGGAAAAACCGCAGCAGTCAGCGTACGCGTTAAGCTAATGGCACTGACGGCACTGGCGGCATGTTCACCATAACTGTCAGTGGCATACCCGAAAAGCACGTAACTGAAATCGTTGAGACTGAATCCAATCAATACCAGGCCAATCATGCTCACAGGCCAGGGAACAGAGGTGACTCGCGGGGGGATGGTCCACGCAAAGAGCCACAGACCAATGGCCAGCGACGGGGCGGCGATGGCAAACGAGGTAATCTTACTCTCGGGTAGAACGCGTCTGTGTGTTCTGCGGTATTTCTTATATATGTAATTGTCGTAGAACCGGGGCAAAATATTGAGCATCTCACCGATAGCAATCGCGAGAAAGGCCAGACTGGAGTTGCTCTGAGAAAAGTTGAAAGGTGGTGCCGTGTAGACGATCGTGAGTGGCTCTGTCAAGCCGTAAATGAGACCGAATGCGATGGCGCATAGTATGGCGCAGAAGAATACCAGAGGATCAGTGACAAGGAACTGCAAAGGTCGAAAAAGGGCGTTCTGCGCGAAAGCAGACACTGTACGTTTGCCTGTATCAGCATCGGCAGATTGTAATTCTTCTTTGCCGGTCTCTTCCCGTATTTCTTTAACAATCTTTTCCAGTAACTGGTTTGCGTTTGATTCTTTTGTGAAGACACATCCAACAGCGGTGGCACCCATAACGATTGTAGAGATATAGTATACCCAGCGCCTAGTTTGTTGTCAGCTCAATAAGTATCTCCATTACTTTTAAACTTACCACCCTATGCTGGAAGTTATGTATGTAGAGTAAATAGGGCCCAGTGCCAGACCTAGCATGCCGAGAATGGTATAGGCATAGACGACCCATATCCTGTGTTCAGCGTTGTACATATCGTCAAAGTTGCCGAAAGCGACAGTTGCAGGTATTGCCGCAGCCACGCCTTGAAAGAATCGACCGAAATATACGCCTATTATTGACGGAACCGCGGCTACTATCGCCGAGGATATGCAGAAGAGGGTTGCTGCAATTATGTATATGGTCCGTCGTCCAAAGACTTCCGAGATGGCAGAGCAGAATATACCACCGATGGTTTGACCCAGCAAGTAGCTGTAGGGCAGAATCAGCAAAAATATTGATAGTTCGATTTTTCGAGGCTTACATGGTGACAAAGGCAAAATAGGCCATCGTTCTGCCTACACCATACTCTACTCGTGCCGAGTCTGCTGTTGCCGTCTGGAACTTGGTCAGCAATTATAGAGCCGTAGCAGTACTTGAACTGACCCCAGATGAGCTAATCGCCGTCATGTACATCTCTAACCAGCATATCAGGGCGACAGTATATGCTTTAGTTCCGAACTTCCAGTTTCTGGGATGTTGTTCGGCATCTTCATCCCAACAGATTTGTTTATTACTGTCGATATACACTCCTCTCCCCTTCACAGCATCCTCTAGTGCGCTATCGTTTGTCATTGTGCTTCCCTTTCAAGTTGGTGCATATGATAGAGAGAGAGAGGTATGGCAGTTGACCAGCCTGACACGGTCCCGGCGGGAAAGAAAATGTCGTCAATGGCCTTTGGAAAATGAAAGTTACAAAACCCTGTGCAAGAAATTTGAAAGATGTCGCAGGAAAGAAGACCTAGGGGACAGCATAGGTAGGGGGCACATTAGAATCCTTGCATCAGGTCTACTGACGATCGATCCGACAGGCATCGGGCTGCAGCCGGATTGGTAATCAATATATTGTGTCTAGAATGTTGTCTTGCCATCATCTACTAGGTATTCAGCTTGAGGCATCGACTACTTCCCGCCCGTCCCTACACAGCTACACCAATCATACGCTATGAGATGACGTTGAACACTTTAGTTCTTGAAGAAATTGTGTGAGAACATAGTATCAACTATTGGAGGAGCGGGTAGGAAGCAGCCGCAGCACTAAGGAGATTGACCATGCGCGTGTAATCTCCAATAGAACTTTGAGAAAGTCAATGATGCGACGTCAACTATATCAGCATCATCACTATCCGCTACGAGGTCAAGAACAAATGTTTGAAACCACCTTTGAATTGCGCTTGTATCACTGGTTAGTTTCCGTCTGGCTCGCTACTTATATTTGATTTTTAACTAATTTCTGAGCTCATGATGGTTCGTAAGAGAATACGTTAAAGGAAGCGTACCTCGACAAATCAGGGAACAACCACGGCAGGCTTATCGGGAATGCATACCAGGTTCGCATGGCTCTCATTCCTCGTCTAAACTATCTTGTATTGGATGGGTTTAAAACTACCACCGTTAGACTTGCCGGCTGAACAGGCTGTTATGGCAACAATGAGGTCCATCTCGGCAACAAAGTCGATGTGATCACCAGCTTTGCTGAGGGGTGGGTCCACTGTGAACTTGCCCGTCTTGCCGTCGACGGGCACATTCATGAAGCAGTTGAAGGCGCAAGGGATGCGGTCGGGCGCGATGTCGTATTTGCTTAGCGCCAGGGAAAGATTGCCGAAACAGCCGTGATGCGGCTCCTCGTGTCCGTATATGATACGAAAGGTATCTTTGGAACATGGGGTAAGCAGGAAGTCGTGGCGTCCACAAGTGTCGTCGACGATTTTAAGCATGACATTACTGCGATTTGAGTACAGCAGGTGGTCGCTTGTAAGATAGATAGTGTCTGCATAGTCAAATGTGCGTCCATTGGAAATGACTTCGTCTGTGTCGTGTCGATTGAATGCCACGAGGTCAGAGACTTGACCACCTTTTGGATCGACGACTGTCAGACGTTGGCCCTTATTAACAAAGAAGGAAGTCCCTGTCCGAGGCGCAAGTTCAATTATGCCATCAGGTAGGTGTCTGGTGTCCTCCATTTTTGAAAATTGGTAGGGACAGCAATCTGTCGAGTATAGTAGATTACGCCTCGAATGTATGTGAGCAATTCACTGAAAAGTTAAATAAGCTGTTCCGGATACAGAATATTTCTTTTGTGTCAAGCGGTATCTCGACACAAAATATCCAGCCTCGTCAATGATCTCTAGGCCAATATTGATCAGGTGGAGACAACAGCATTCCACTGTCGATGATGCGATGATGCAAGGTCATGACCTCAGTGGTTCGTACTTCAACCCCAAATTTGTCTTCCGCCCCACATCTCGGAGACACGACATGTCATCCCGCAACGCTAGGATCGAGCGTTGAGCGATCTATGCTGCAGAAAGCCGAGCATGTTCAACATTTACATACTCCGTATTGTGGAGTCCATTGTAGGCTACGGTGTCAAAAGATCACAGGGAGCAATCTACCTATCGGAGCATAAATTTCGACCAGGGTCTTTGCGCAATAGGCCACCATTCGTCATCGCTGACCACATGCATCGTATTGATTTCATCAGTTCTACATCTACGAATCCACGCAATGCGAACAAGGGGCTATGGTGCTCTCACAAATACCATTCCAAGACCCTTTACCAGAAGTCTGGTAGCTTCCGATCTTCACGATTTAATCGACCCGTATTGATGACATTCAGCTGACGCAGCATTCGGCCGGTACTATGCATGTTTTTACGTTGCCACCATCGCGTCAGATATAAGCTGAGCCTACGTCCACTTGGTACTGAGGCCGTATCTAAATTGTGAATTTTGCAGCCTATTCCAAGATATCTCTTCTTCAACTCCAAACATCCTTGTCTCCAAGCATTCCAATTTCTCACCACCATGCAGCTCGCAACCGATGTCGTCATCTTCGCTGCTGCCTTTGCCCTAGTTGCTAAGCTAATACAACAATGTCGAAAACCTATCAACCAGTTTGCAAAAAGGTTGAGATTCGTTACGGGTGGCTTCAAACTCGGGACACCTTCATCGGAATGGGAGAAGGCCGCCTTATCCCCCAATAGCGTTGACGAAACCCGGCCGTTTTCACTTCCGGAGCTGCTGACGAGGTTTGTATCTTACTGACCGGCCATATCTGCAAGGCTGACATGTATCAGAGATGAAGTTGAAGCCCGATTCGATGAGAATTCTTGGCAAGGCCTTGCGTACATGGATTTCAAGAGCACAATATTAGCCAAGGGTCACGGGATGAGGACATTCCCTTGCGTATATGCAACGATGGGTTATAGAGCAGACGATCATCGCTATGTGTTCCTCGAGTCAGACAATCCATCCGAACCCCGTAATGTGCGTAAGGTAGCTCTAGCTCTAGCTGAGTATCTACACATTTCGACCTCACTGGGTCCAAATACTTCTCTCGTCATTATTGGTACTGCTTCCGAGAAGCAGCGGACTGTCGAAGAGCATAACTGCACGTTCTGGGACATGCTTCGAGGCCTCCGGATTTGTGATCCGAAAGCTTGGCCAAAGGAAATCCCGCAAGATACTGAGGATCCCAAATGGACCTTCTGCTTCAACGGAGAGCCGGTCTTCCCGGTTATGTTGACGCCAGCGCATCAAGAACGCTGGAGCAGACACATGAGTGTGCCAGTCATCGCCGTGCAGCCGAAGTGGGTTCTGGATAGCCTACTCAAAACCCCCGAGAAACGAAAGGCTGCGCAAAGCAAAGTTCGGAACTTATTGAAGAAGTATGACACTATAGGCATCAGTCCAGATCTGACCGATTACGGTGCATCTGGCACCAGCGAAGTTCGCCAACTATGTCTCCAGGACAAAAATGAATCTGTGCAATGTCCATACCGCAACTTTGACAGATAGATATAAGTTTACTTTTAAGATGGTATCAATAAAATGCATCTACGGGAACTAATGTCAAGATGATTTAATGTGATTCTCCTTGCTGATACATGTTAGTGGCTTTACTTTTGTGTTTCCTCACAGGGTAGGGTGCCCCGAATCGGGGTAAACTTCCACAACTATCAAGCAATATCCTTGGGGTTTTCGTCCTTATAGATTCAGACAGATCCTTTAGTTGCGACATATATCCTCATTCGCTGAAAATCTTCCTATCTAGACTCAAAAATACACATAGGCTGCTAAGAAGTTTGGAATATTTGAAGAGGTTCAGACTACCCTAAATAATCCCACCCGTTTTCCCAAGACTTTTGACGCTATGACTTTGCCTTGCTAATATCCGTTCAATACGGGTTATCCAATCAAGACTGGCTTTTACCAGGCTGATGGGGCTCGCCTAGCCCGCTAGACCTCAATAGTATAATCTGGCGAAGAACCGGAAGCTGTACGAGTCTGAGCAGTGGATCATCTCTTAATTCTTGCGTCGTGGCAGCAAATGCGAACTGGTCTTTATAATGCTGGCTGTATCTCGATTGGATCGACCCTCAAGTTAACTTCAGTTTTCATCATGATGGCAGGGCAGTACCACGTTGTGCCATCCAACGGTCAGCACGAAATTCATCTTCAACTCCAAAACCCACTGCCAACAGCACCAAGTCCACCGCCACCACCACAAAGACGCTTTCAAGGTCTTCCAACGCGTCGCCGATCAAAAGTCAAACTCTGGCTAGGACTCATTGGAAAATGGTTCATTACACTTATCTTTATCTTAATCGTCTACGTGATCTTAGTCGCGTATGCTATTAACGACGTCATCTCGGAGAAACAGAAAAAATACTTTAATGCGCTTATCACAGGGTTTCTTATTGCTCTGGGTCTGTCGACCATGAGTCAGTTGACGCATGCGGTGCAAGACTTGAGATGGTGGATTCTGAGTAAGCGGCCAAGGTCCCGACAGAAGGTGAGTTCAGAGGGTTCGTTGATAAGGCTGGTTAACTGATCCGGGTATACAAAGGTCAAAGCCATTTTGCAGGTTCATAGTATGAGCCAAGTATTGGTCTTGGCATTCCAATCAAGGCGTCGGACGATTCATGTTGGAGTTGCTGCCTGGGTAACGCTATTCCTGGTAAGTCCACGTCTCACTTCTCTCTGGACAAAATTCTTCAAGGACTCGCTAACCGAATCAGGCAATTCAAATCGGCTATGCCTCCTTAGGTCTGTGCTACTCAATCGAAAAGACCGAAGACCAAGCCCTTATGATCCCTGGCAATGTCTCCATCGCGAATCTTAGCACTATCGCGACCACAAGCATCATCAACGCATCTGACTCAAGGGAAGCCGAAGAATACGCGGCTAACAGCTACGGGATTATATCCCTGGCTCTCAGTGAAGGAGAGATTTATGACATACCTTTTCCTGGAACTTTGTTCTTCGGAGACGATAAGTATCTGTTTTGCGATGGAAATTGTTCCTACGTTTTCCGCGAAACGAACACGGCCACATTAGATAATCCGAGTGCGGTGCCTGTTTCGGCAATGACAGACAGAAAAGTTGATATCAGTTCGCATTGCAAGGCTTTCAAGGTTCGCGAAGGAGGAGATGGCACTAAAGAGAAGATTGTCGTTGAGGAGGGGCGAACGAAAAGAAATGTAACGGTTTCTTATAAAGGTGGTATCGATAAAAAGGTCTACATGACGTCTGCATCTCACAGCTGTGGCAAAGATTGCAGTGTCGTTTCAGTGTTTGAGCCGTCCTCGACCGAGCCTTGGTTCTATAACTGCACTGTCCAAATGAGCTCTGTGAAAAACGCAAAGCTGCCAGAGCATGAAGTTGGAGACAGATTGGCACGCTTGGCAACATCAGCGATCGCCCTCGGAGGCTATAACGGTACAAGCGACATTCGAACAAACAGCTACCCATCGGCTTCACTCTTTGGCATCCCAGTCAACGGCTCAACTAACGCAGTGGAGTACGTTCTCTCACGCTTCGCAACAGGTATGCTAGCAGCCGTCATAGAATCCAACACGGATATTGTACTCGCTGGCCAAGCCCCTACGATCGGGCAGAAACTCAACGTTTCGCACTGGGGAATTATCACCCTGATCTTATGGACCACAGCATTTCTCCAGTTGTTGGTGGCTGTTGTGGCGACTAGGGTATCGGAACGAGTCGTTGTGCCAGAGGGCGATTCGCTTTCCGAGGCTAAGGTCTTGAGAGCTATGGTTGAGGAGGATATCCTGGAAGATGAGATGAAAGACGGCGCAGAAGGGAAGAAAAAGCGTTTCTGGATTTACAGGAATAGACATGTTGGTAGCGGGTTATATGACTTATATATGGAGGAGGTTAGGACATGAGATGTTCCTTTCTCCCTTGATATGTCGGGCAAACACAGTGCCACCGGACTGTCGGCAGTCGAATTACTATTAACATCATCTGGTCAGCACCTGTTTCATTTCTAACCATATTAGAGATAGCAAACTCCACTAAGACCATGGGATTTAACGCCGTTATATGAACGACTCCACCAAGTAGAATATTGTCGAATATAGAAAATGGTTGGATTTGTACATCAAGGTTGACTTGATACCTATAGTCGACCCACTCCCTGCCAATCCTAATGCTAAACAGCAGATTTGAAATTGTTTAGCAATGCTTCTAAAAATGGTTCTGGGTGGGAGGATCTTCTTGTTTAGAGATCAGCAGAAAAACGAAGCCACTGCATATCAATCAGGTCTATGCACTGTGTCTTGTCTAGTTAAGCTGGATCAGAGCTTCCCTACAATGTTGACCATTGTAACAGTCTTATACTTCCCAGAGAACTATATCAAATACCGGGAATGCGATGCAACCCGCCAATCCGTGTTTCTCTCATCGTCGATGCCCACTCAGCGGATCCTTTCCGTCTTTCTCGCTATTCAGCGCTGGCAAACCTATATCGATGCGGTGACAATCTGTGTAAAACTTGAAAGCACCAGTTTTTCACGGGGTTGTATCCTCGCCTCCTTCCAAGAGAAGACCATTTGCGAGACCACCACCACAGTTGTGCTTCTTTGAGCTTCATATAAGCAGTGGGAGGTAAGAAAATACGTGGAGACTTATGGCTGCTCTTTTGTAACCAAGTGGAGCATCTTCACATAAAGAACAAGCTACAGCTACTGCGAACATATCATCTCAAACAGTCAGTAAGATAGCTTCACAAGTTATATTTGAGACTAGTACGAGGAGGTCAGGACTCATAAGCAAATCAACCGTCGGTGTCAGGCTGACTAGGGATTTGAAAGACACATCTGTATCCTATTGAGGTTACTTAAGCGGACCTCGAAAGCTTTGTCTTGGCGGTAGATTTATGCGTACTTGAGAAATTTACTATTTCTTCGCTACATACACCTGATGTCATCCGAATAACAATCTCTGGCAAATGCTCTTCACAGCCCTTTAGCTCATCTGAAACACCATGCAGACGATATACTCAGTATTCCATAACTTCTAGATAGACCACTTCTGCGCAGCCACTATTGAGGCTGCATCATTAGAACCGTCCTTCACAACCTCATAAGTAGGCTCATCAGTCCAAAACTCGTAATCAGTCTCCTTCTTACCAGGTTTGCTGATTTGCCAAGGCATCCATGGTACAGCAAGATCATTGAATACGTCGATATGCTGGCGAACTGTGGTAGACTTGCTGTTCCCTGTGGCACCGAACTCTTCGAAGAGCATGAGCTTACTAGCGCTCTGTGCGTGTTGTAGCGCGGTGGGTCCCTTATTTTTGAATTCACTGACACCCATGTAGGAATGAATAGTGACCAGATCCAAGGCCTTGCAAGCCCAGTTCTCTGCAACATCTGAGTTGGGGAATTCATTGCCGCCACCTAGATTATGGTGTCAGTTATAAGCACATAGCTGTCAGGCGGGTGATAATTTACCAGTGGAGATTAGAACATTACTCTTGCCCATAATAGCCCGCATGAAGCCTGCTCGATCGCACCACCACGACGGATAGGGTGGGGTATTGTTATTCAAATGTCCCTGACCTTCGTTTTGGATGTTGAAGGCGAAGATGTGGCTGCTCAAATCTTTCCAGGCTGGGCTTCCGCTGATTAGTGTGTTTCTGTGTTCAAGAACATGGCTGATACGATTCTCGAAATCGGAAATGCAGTTCTTATCCGAATACCAGAACTCGACATTGTTGGAACTAGCTGGCTGAGTATTGCAATCGACCGCGGGTAGATTGTATTTTGATACATAAGCATCACGTCCCCAGCAGCCAAGCTGATAACGATCGTGAATGGCGATAGTGAGCTTGATGTTTCGAGCTTGAGCTTCTACCATGAGTTGATCGATAGCTTCAAGCTGGGTATCGTCCCAAACACCCACAGTACCAGGCTCGATGTCGGGCATTGAAACCGATCCTGTGTTCTTGAAATCCTGGCCAGTTTGCGAAATAAAAATTCGGAGAACCTTTAGATTCGCACTCTGGATGGCGTCGAGGACGTCTAGTCTATCCCGCCTGTATTCTGCGTTAGTGATTAGGAACCTTACATTCAGGGAGTAGACTTGCTGCTCAAACGCGTGGAGGAAAAAAGAGTTCACGCCTGCAAAGTTGTTGCTTTGTTGGCTCATGGAAAGCTCGGAGCCATGAGGAGCGGCTGCTGCAATCAGAGCTTGACCCAATGCGAGAAATTGGAAGTTCCTCATTGTTGTCAAGTCCTATGAATAGTTCAGAATGATTGAAGGTTGGTAACGTACTAGTGTGGACAATTAACATGGCCACGCATCTTCATATATAGTAATGCTCAGTTGTAAGATCCCTCAGTTTGTGGAGGTTGCATTTGCCGTGGACTTAATGTGTACACTATTAGCTTGACCCTTGGAGTCAAATCCACTTGCCGAGAGCTTCCACTTCAGGTATGTACTTCACGGACCGCAGATACTACTTGGGTAGGGCCTAGAGATCGGCCCCCCGTGCTTGAGGCACGGATACCGAAGGTAGTAACGAAAGCACGGGGGGCCGATCTCTAGGCCCTACCCAAGTAGTGGTTGGGGTGTGGATGTCTTCTTGTCTATAGCTTTCGCTAGTTAGCGCTAGTCTTTCTTCTTCTTCAATTAACACAACATGCTCATTTCAACATGCCTAGGTATTATTCACAGACGATTGAACAGTAATCGTCTAATAAACTGGGTTATCTCGCTTAGTGTAACGG